>CM067320.1:36603254-36824402 GCA_034231615.1 Meghimatium bilineatum
AATGTTTATTACCTAATTTTTCATGACTCAACTGATGTTGCGAGAGTGATAACACGGTACTGGAATACTTTTAAGTGGAATCGCGACCTGAGAAAGTGCCAGACATTTCAGTTGTGACAGTCCACTATAGCAATTATGCACCAACTATTACAGTGCTTTG
This sequence comes from Meghimatium bilineatum, assembly GCA_034231615.1. Classification (NCBI taxonomy): domain Eukaryota; kingdom Metazoa; phylum Mollusca; class Gastropoda; order Stylommatophora; family Philomycidae; genus Meghimatium; species Meghimatium bilineatum. The sequence goes on from CM067320.1 coordinate 36,603,415, forward strand.
TTTCTGGAACCATGATTTTTTCATAGGTTTTGCTACTGTAGATGGTATTGTAATAGTACTGTGTTACTGTATATGGTATTGTAATAGTGCATTGTTACTGTAGATGGTATTGTAATGTCGATTACGATCATACATTGAACCACAACTTAAAGACACCCAAATGGGCTTCCGTAAGAACAATAGCTGTACGGATGGAATCTTTACACAGACAGCTAACAGAAAGAGCGACAGAAAACAACAAAGAATTATACATCACATTCGTCGACCAAGAAAAGGCTTTCGACAGAGTAGACAGACAACAACTATGGAAAACACTATCAATATACGGGAGTACCAGAACATTTAATCAATATATGCAAGGGCATTTATACTAATACCCAATGTGAAATAATAACAAATACAGGAGTGCCCAATAAGTTCCAAATTCAATCAGGAGTTCGCCAGGGATGTTTCCTATCCCCTCCCCCTACTTTTTATAACATATATCGATCACATCTGTAAAATAACAAGTACCAATGAAGAAGATAAAAATATAAGACAAATTAAACGAACAACTCTTTTCAGACGACTAAGTACTAATAGTGACATTAGAAGAACAATTGCAATAACATATGAGCAGACAGACTCCACACAACATGTCAAAAATGTAACATGAAGATTAATATTCAAAAGACAGAATTAATAGCAATAACAAAGAAAGAAAGAAATATCACTATCTCCATCGATGATAAACACCATAAACAAGTACATGAGTACAATTACTTAGGAAGCATTATACCGAGTGAAGGGAAAACCAGTAAAGAGATACAAAATAGATGCAACAAAACATACCAGATCATATGACAGATGACACGTATTTTCAAGAACAAAAATGTAAACATAGTCACTACAGTTGCATCATACAAGATTATTATTATTCCATCACTGTGCTACCAGTGCCAAACCTGAACAATGACAGCACAAGACAAAAGAAAAATAGTGACAGCAGAAATGACATGTCAATGAAGAATACTCGGAGTGTAATAAAGAGATAGAATTAGAAACGATAACATCAGACAGATAGCCAGAATTAGAAACGATAACATCAGACAGATAAACCAAAACAATACCAGTATTGGAGCACATAAAGACAACAGATCAAGTGGTTTTCACACGCTTCCAGACTACTGACAGATATCATGCCACAAATGGCCATGACGGCTATAAAGCAAGAGGTAGACCATGTAAAAGATAGATCACAGAAATAGAAGAAGCCACAGGAAGAAGCTTACAAACAGCACACAAGAAGGCCATCTCCAGAGAACTCTTCCATCCCTGACGCCGCAAGGCAAACAAAGACCACAGCGTATAGATAGATAGATAGATGGTATTGTAATAGTGCTTTGTTACTGTAGATGATATTGTAATAATGCTTTGTTACTGTAGATGGTATTGTAATACTGTTTTGTTACTGTGGCTGTGATTGTAATAGTCTTTTGCTACTGTTACTGGAATTATAATAGTGTTTTGCTACTGATCACATAATTTTAGTGTTTTATTACTTTAATTATGATTGTAATAGTGTTTTGCTAATTTGAGCTGTGATTGTAACATATTGCAATAAAATACACAAGGCAACAAAATAAAACTTTTTTTAATCATCTGAAACCAAAATACACTTTTCTAAAGGATTTTTTGGCGCTGATTTCAGATCTGGTATCAGTTTTTTTTTTCTATCACGTCAAGTTTTAAAGTTATGAGTGATGTTAGTTTCACTGAACTTGGCTGTATTTTTTCGAGAATCGCAAACATCAATTAAGCAAATGATTCACATCTTCTAGACTAAATCAAATATACTCACATCACAGCATAGATATGTAGAATGTTTCTTCAAAAATGCTTGGAATTTGATTTTCTGTTATATTCTTCGCCTGGATTATCACGGAATAGCATCCAGCAGAAGTCGGCCATCATACTCTCATTCCACAAACCTTGATAACGGCGCTCCATTAACTGAATGTCCTGGTGAAAACGTTCTCCTTGCTCTTCACTCACCATACCAAGATTTTCTGGGAAGAAATCTACATGGGAGTGCAAGAAGTGCACTTTTAATGACATGCGACAGCCAAGGTTCTGGTAAGAATCTATTAGACGCTGAACTCCTTCCCTGTACGTAGGGGACTTATGATTACCAAGAAAGTTTTCACAGACCCACTTGAATGCCTCCCAGGCTTCTAGCTCAGCTCCTGACAGAGACTGTTTGAAACCTTCATCTTGTAAAACAGATCTGATTTGTGGACCTATAAATATCCCTTCCTTCATTTTTGCAGCAGTGATGTTTGCGAATTTATTAACAAGGTACTGAAAACCTTCTGAGTTTGTCTTACCCATGGTCTTCACAAGGGTTTTCATCAGTCCTAGCTTAATATGGAGAGGTGGCAGAAATATTTTCTGTGGATCAACAAGGGGCATATTTTGGACACTGCTTGCTCCTGGCGTATAGATATGCCTGGGCTCCCAGACACGTTTGACATAATGTTCCGCTGTTGCTCGACTATCCCATAGGCATAGGAAACAGCAGTATTTAGTGAATCCTCCTTGCATGCCCATCAACATGCCAATGACCTTTAGATCACCACAGATGTTCCACTGGTGTGTTTTATAATGGATAACTTCAAGTAAACTGTTCATGTTGTAATAAGATTCTTTCAGATAAACAGAATGTGCAACTGGTATGCTTGGTTTTAAATTTCCATTGTGCAAAAGAACTGCCTTTAAGCTTCTTCGCGAGGAATCAATGAAGAGACGCCATTCTGATGGATCATGCACTTGTGATAAACTGTTGAAGAGACCATCGATGTCCTGACAATAACTCAATGAGCCGTCAACATTGAAGAACGTCGTCATGTTGAGATTTCGTTTTCTATAATAAGTTATGTTAACTATCCTATCGAATACACAAAAATGGTAGCATCGATACTAAATCACGTGACCCGAAACTGAACAAAATTGTAACAGCCAGTAATAAAGTATCGATACCAATCTAAATAAAACATTGTACTCGATTTGTGGTCATAACCACTGTTGAAAGATATTATAATTAGCTATTACAAAAAAATGTTACGTGGTAGAAAAAAACTAAAGACAGATTTGAAATCAGCTAACCAAATACTACAAAACCCATATAAAATTATCTGTGATGATTTTTGTGTGTTGCCTTGTGATCAATAGTGCCTTGTTACTAGACATGCAATTGTAATAGTGCTTGTTGCTAGACATGCAATTGTAATAGTGCTTTGTTACTAGACATGCAATTGTAATAGTGCTTTGTTACTAGACATGCAATTGTAATAGTGCTTTGTTACTAGACATGCAATTGTAATAGTGCCCTATTATTAGACATGCAATTGTAATAGTGCTTTGTTACTAGACATGCAATAGTAATAGTGCTTGTTGCTAGACATGCAATAGTAATAGTGCTTGTTGCTAGACATGCAATTTTAATAGTGCTTTGTTACTAGACATGCAATTGTAATAGTTCCTTGTTACTAGACATGCGATTGTAATAGTGCTTTGTTACTAGAAATGCGATTGCAATAGTGCTTTGTTACTAGACATGCGATTGCAATAGTGCCTTGTTACTAGACATGCGATTGTAATAGTGCCTTGTTACTAGACATGCAATTGTAATAGTCCCTTGTTACTAGACATGCGATTGTAATAGTGCCTTTTTACTAGACACGCGATTGTAATAGTGCTTTGTTACTAGACATGCGATTGTAATAGTTATTTGTTACTAGAGATGCGATTCTAAAAGTACTTTATCACTAGAGATTCGATTATAATAGTGCTTTGGTACTAGACATGCGATTGTAATAGTGCGTTATTACTAGAGATGCGATTGTAATAGTGTTGTGTTACTGAAGCAGTGACGTGAAGTGTTCTGTAACTGGTGATGTAATTGTAACCATATTTTATTACTGGAGCTGTGTCTATAATATTGTTTTGTAACTAGAGTTGTGATTGTAATATTGTTGTGTTCCTGGAACTGTGGATCTAGTAGTGTTTTGTTACTGCTGCTGTGATTAAAATAATTTTCGGTTATCGAAGCCGTGGTTCGGTCACTGAAGCTGTAGTTATAGACGTGTTGTATTACGGGCATGTTATTGTAGTAACATCTTACTACTGGAGCTGTAATATTGTAACAGTTTTGTCTTTTTCGGTATGTACTCGTGCCAAATTGTTAATGTTGTGGGTGGTTTATAGATGAGGGGTGGAAGATCGACGGAATGAAGTCCAGGTTCTTACTTTATGAATCACAATATTGGTTATAAGCATGTAAAGTTATTGTCCATTGATTTGTGTTATCAAATATAACGAATCTATTTATCTAAATGTACTAAATTTAATTAATTTCCTAACAATTTCAAAGTGCACTTGGATGAAGATTTCTTGTGATTAATCTTCATTCATACGAGAGTTCGACTAAACATAGAATGCCCTGTATGAAATATTCGATTAAGATTGACCTGAGAATTATAAGGTAAGTGTGGAAGTTGGGAAAATCTGATTCGTAAGCCAGGAAGAGCCGATCTTTTAGATCGAAATAGCAGGAATGTCCGTTCGGAAGATCATGTCTGTCGGTCCGAATGAGCGTTGTCAGAATGTATGATATCAATGGATTTCTCCTTGTAGTTGGAGCTGGTGCTCATAAATAAAGGTTCGTTTCTAGACTTAATATGTCTCTCTATGTTACTGTGGCATAAAAGGAAAACACAAAACGACATTGTGAACTGAAATGCTGCTAAGCAGGATTGAGCGTGAAGCTGGTATTCTGCGAATTCTCAATATTTCACAAAGAAGATAACACATGTAAATAGTGAACCGAAGAAAGATGGATGGATAAGATATGGACATAATTGGAAATATATGGTAACGGCAGAAAAGAAAGTAGCGGTTTGTCAAAGACCCATACTTGTCAGGAATTTGGATGCGAGAACAGGACATGGTTTTTTTTAAATCATGCTTGAATTGAATGGGTACAGAACACAAGAAGAGTTTTCCAATGAATTGAATTTGATTAGTATAGATCAGGTCAAGGTTATTTTGATGATTTTAATTGATGTACTTGAAATGTGAACATTCTTGCTTTCAATTGAATGTGTATTGTGTGTTTTAAAAAAAAACCAGTTTAAAAAAACTTGTCCCAGTAAAAAAACACGATAAAGCTCTTGTTTCTTGTGTGCACTGAAAGATTACCTTCAGAACTTTCTTTCATACCCAGGAGACTCCAACTGTCAGCCATATGTGATCTGTTTCCGTTTGAGAATACGTCTCCGAATCAGAAAGTATACATTTGTTTACCTAGAAGACATATCTAACAAGTTCCTATATAGACATCCAATCACATGAAAGCCTGAAACCATTTGGAGGCATCTATGTTGGTCTACAACCCCCCCCCCCCCTCCCACTAGCCTCTATAACCGAAATGTAGCTACAGTCAAATTGAAGGCGAATGTGCCAAACGAAGAGTCTTTTCAAGGATTGACTTTAAGTACAATACAGATTTTTCTCAACGCCTGACTTTAAGTACAAGACCGATTCTAGGGTAGGTTTTTCTCTTCTCAACGCCTGACTTTAAGTACACGACATATGAAGAAGCTTCTTAAGGCTTCAGTTAAGTGCAAGAAGGATCAAGATTCTTCAAAAGGCGTGAATTGGGTACAACATGTGTAAAGATTCTTCAAAAGGCGTGAATTGGGTACAACATGTGTAAAGATTCTTCAAAACGCGTGAATTGGGTACAACATGTGCAAAGATTCTTCAAAAGTCGTGAATTGGGTACAACATATGTAAAGATTCTTCAAAAGGCGTGAATTGGGTACAACATATGTAAAGATTCTTCAAAGGCGTGAATTGGGTACAACATATGTAAAGATTCTTCTCAAGGTTTGAAGTGAAGGTGTTACAATAAATAACTATATTTTATTACTCATTTAAAATTATGTTAAAGTTTGACAATCCAATTTCTTGTGCCAGTGTTTCTAAGTGTAATAGGTTTTCTGTTCCCGGCAATACTAATTGTTTCAGTGCAGTATAGTGTTCTTGTAGAAAATAATTGGACATATTGCGCTCAGATTTACTGATTGTGACAAGCCTATATATTGCGCTCAGATTTACCAATGGTTTACGAGCTGGTATATTGCGCTCAGATTTACTGATTGTGACAATCTGGTATACAGCATTCACATTTGTTAAGTATGTCAATAGATGCATGCACTTTAAGAAATATTTGATTAAGATTGGCATAAGAAGTATACGGTAAATATGGAAGTTGGAAAATCTGATCCATCAGTACGAAAGGACAGATCTGTCAGATGGGATTATCAGGAATGTCAATTCAGAATATCATGTTTAATAGCCCTCATGAGTGTTATCAGAAAACATATCAGGCGATATCTCAAACTGATAGTGTTTATTAAATGTTGATAATCCGGTATATCGCGTTAAGTGTGACTTTTTCATAACATTTTGGCTGTTTAAACGAACAATATATGTACAAACGCACAATATATGTGAAACGCACAATATATGTACAAACGCACAATATATGTGAAACGCACAATATATGTACAAACGCACAATATATGTACAAACGCACAAATATATGTACAAACGCACAAATATATGTACAACGCACAATATATGTACAAACGCACAATATGTGTACAAACGCACAAATATATGTACAAACGCACAAATATATGTACAAACGCACAAATATATGTACAAACGCACAAATATATGTAGAAACGCACAAATATATGTACAAACGCACAAATATATAACACAGAAAAGTTGAATATCCATAACATCTTGTGATAGATGCGCTCAGCCGAAATCATCGTCATCATTTATAAAAAAGACTATTAAAATAAAACAACATAAGGACATGGTTCATTGTCTTAAGATCATGTAAATAATATCCAAATAATAGAGTAGAAACATGTTCATTGAATACGTTTATGAGAAGATAGTTACAGTAATAGAATATTACCACTTGGTCTACTGTCTATTCCCGGGGGGGGGGTTGTTTGATGATACTACAGGACCAAACCTGGGCAGCTTAGAGGTGAGAAGTTTAGCTTTCTTTCCGAAGTTAGATATGTTGTCTCAGTTGCACTGTATTCATTTTTATTTAGAATGTTTTTGATATCTTAGTGAGACACAATACCTTTAGGGATAGATTGTCATAATAATATTATACAAACACTGTAAAGTTAAAATAAAAGTTGAGAGAAAAACTATTTAAAATAATATTTAAAATGCAATTGACACTTAGTTGAATGTAAAAAGTTGAAAAAGAAATATTTAAAATAATAACATATAGACACTTTGTTCTATTAAAATAATGTATGGAGATATTTTTAAAAATAATGGAATTGAAAACGTTTAGAGCAGGGGTGGACACACTTTTTGTGTGGAGGGCCACATTCAAAAATTGTAAAGTTATTGGAGGGCCACATATAATATTATGTATATTTTTGTTTAAAATTCTCGGTAAGTAATCAATTAAATATTTTTATTGTAAAGAAAGGTAGTTTTACATAATGTAGATAACCTCTGAAATAAATTACATTTCTAACAGACTTACACTATAACAGTATATTTTCTAATATGCATAAACGGTTTTGAAAATATTTTAACAATACGTGAAAAATATTATGTTGCATACAGTTACAATATGGATAATATAAAGTCGAATTAAAATTCCAATGGATTCCAATCAATTGCGTAATATTGATGAGAAAAAAATCATTTGTGGCGATCGTTCGTTTATTTAAAAATGTGTTTGAGGGCCGCAAAATATCAAATGGCGGGCCGCATGAGGCCCGCGGGCCGTAGTTCGCCCACCCCTGGTTTAGAGAATGACTCTCATAAACATTTAGTAACAAATAGGAAAATTTAGTAAAATGACTGTCTCAGTTTTCGTTGAAGAGTCCACAGACATGAAGGTACTGCAGTCCATATGGATCGATATAAGCTTTCCGGAATGTTTGTACCCTCTCACACTTCAACCTCACACTTTTTTCATTCCAGAATAGAAAAAAATGGAAATTAATTAATTTCTGGAATAAAACGAGCGAGTATAGAGTGGAGTGAGCGCATGTTCTTGGGGATGTATGGTAAGATCAGGATGTAGATTTATAAATAGCTGATCCAGCTGTTGCATAGTTACCAATTAATCAATAAAAAGAAAATCTGAACATTTCCGCGACATGTATTTGTTTGCATGGACTATTATCATGTGTTGTATTGTGTTTGACGAAGTATTGAGATGTATCAAATACACATTTTTATCTCAAATACATTTGATGTTTTAACTAGTCTTGCTATATGTAGGATGAGGGACAAATAAAAAGATACAGGCAGACCTAGGGATTGATGGATGGATAGATAGAAAGACACATACATAATTAGGGATTATTGGATGGATAACTATAAAGACTCAGACAGACTTAGGGATTGATGAATGCTAGATGAATGACACGGACAGATTTATTGATTGATGAATGGATAGATAAAAAGACGTATATAGACTTATGGATGGATGAAAGGATAGATAGAAATACACAGACAGATACATACAGACCTACATATTGATGAGAGGATAGAGAGAAAGATACAGACAGACAAGGATTCATGGATGGATAGATACATAGACGAACAGACAGACAACGATTCATGGATGGATAGATAAACACAGACAGACAAGGATTCCTGAATGGTAGATACATAGACGAACAGACAGACAAAAATTCCTGGATAGATAGATACAAATACAGAGACAAACTTAGGGATTGGTAAATTTATAGATAGAAAGATACAGACAGACTTAGGAATTGATGAATGGATTGAAAGATACACACTTAGACATTTATGAATGGATAGACAGACGACCATGATGAAAATGATGAAGAATCTGATAATGATGATGATGGAGTAATCCCTTCAGCTGTCAGCAGGTAGTTTTTTCAGCCAATAACCTTTTTGACAAAATCTCAGATCTTCCTCCGTTGCTTAATCGAGGTGACACCATAACTCGTACAAGGTTTGTAGTCTCAAAGACATGTGGTGTCAGGAAGATTTATTTATGCATGTTTAGTCCTAGATTGGAGGCATTCCAGACCTACAGTATCCCATGATTATTACACCTTACCTGGAAGGTAGCACACACTTCTGTGCCACAGTAACCTAGGATGATTACGTCATACCTGGAACGTAGCATATACTTCTGTCCACAGTATCCTAGGATCATTACGTCTTACCTGGAACGTAGCATATACTTATATGCCAACTAGTTTATTATTCTTTAATCAGATCCATCTACAGTTATGTTATATATGGCACTCTCCGCCAGCTACCTATGTCTACCACAAAAGGACAAAGTTTACAAAGTAATGGTTCTAATGTTGTGCAGTGAAATACGTTGAAAGCTAATAGATGTAAATTACATGCTCTCATATCGCTCTCATTTGATGGTCGGTCCCTCTTAGAAGTCCCAACGGCCCCAGCGATAGACCACTTGGAAGGTGGTTGCTTCAACGCCATTCGAAATTATTCACTAGCTACTTTCCACCTAACATTTATCTAGCTTCATTCGGAAAACAGAAGAATTTACTCACAGAATTTGAACACAGCTATAAAACTCCAGTTCACTGGTCAGTGATCTACGACATCTCACATAATAAGATATTACAATTATAAGATGGTCATTAATCATGATAGACATATCAATAAAAGTCACATTGTATCCACTGAATGCTGCTAAAATGTGGTTTTACACAGGGAAAGGATAAGAAGATACAATGATTAAATAAAGACAAATCAGTCATGAGTAATCACAATAATGTTCAACAGAAGCACCCATGAAACAGGGAGGATTATAATTATAAAGTCTTAGTTCAGATGTGGATAAAACAAACCCGAGATCAGTTTCGGCAAGTCAAGCCAAGCGACCTGCTCTGCTGTTTCAAAATTAATATATGCACTGGCGTAAATCTCATAAAATATCAAATTTCAAGCTAGCATTTCTTTTTCTGCGTTCGTTGTCAAACTACTGCAGATTAGCAGAATGTAGTCCGGAGAACGGAATGCATTGTGTCATGGTTTACAAAATTGCTGCGATATTTGCGCCTTTCGGCCTGACACATCCGAATTCAGCATGACTTTGGGTCACTGACCCTATATGGGATGGGACAGCCAACTCCATCACATAACCTCCTTAGTCACCTTTTACGACATGCGTGGAAGGTAAACAATGTTACTATTCTTTGCTCCCCTTTCGGGCCCGAGCAACACACGGGCGGCTAGCATATTTATATTAACCACAACGTGCTACGTAGTGAGAAAGAGGAAATGACGCCAAATCTTTGATGACGGCTTTTAACGGATGACGTGTTTAGAACTAACTGAGACTTGGGAAGAGAGTGTATATCCGTACCTTCGCTGAGCCTTCCACAGAGATTATTCTATGGGGAGCTGTGGAAGGTAAACGTTTAAGTGGAGTGCAGAAAAAACACTTCAAGGATCACCTAAAAATATCTCTCAAGCACTGCAGCATCGATCCTAGCTCCTGGGAGACTACAGCACTTTATCGCTAGGTCTGGCACACCCAGATCACTGCTGGCATCACGAAATTTGAAAAAGAAAGAACACTGCGGGCAATCCACAAGCGCAAGAAGCGGAAGGACAAATCCGAAAATTCTTCTACCCCGAACCTTCAGCACTCCTGCATGCACTGCAATAGAACTTTCCGTGCATGAATCGGACTCATCGGACATCTACGAACTCACAAACCAAATTAGTTAATTACCAATTTTAATCTTTTTTTTTTCATCGCATTTAATGTTTTTCATGCCATGCTCATCTTTGCTTGCGAAGGAGGAACACCATCATCATCATCATCACCTTCGCTGATAAAATATGAGGCAAAAAATCTTTGATTTTGATAAAAGCAAGTCATTTGATCGAAAGATCAAATAACAAAAAACAAAAATGGATACATAAACTCCAGTTAACTGCTGTAGCCCGATCCTGGTAGAACATCAAAAGTTTTGGTCCTCTAATCTGAGAAGATTTCCCACCAAGGTCTAATGTCTATTCTTGAGAAAACGATTTGTAATTAGCTCTTCAAAACGTCAATACTAGAATTTATGAAGTTTTGCGAATCCAAGTTACAAGCTTTCCGGTTCTGAGGCGGTGAGGTAACCTCGAGATCGCGAGGCTGTGAAGAACAAGGTAACGACTTAAAATCTCGCTGTAGACAAAGGTTATGATTGTGCATCTGGACTGTTCAGAAAACAATGGCACACTACTGAACGTACAATATGGTCAAGAAAATCAATACAATCAAAATATTACGGCTTGATAGATACATCCAGGATGGGATATGTTACAATGTTTTCAATAAGGCTACACACATATCGACATTTCTACTAAAAGACATTTGTCAAGAACAGAATATGTGACACTACGAGTATAAAGCAATAATCTCACAGAGCAAAACTCTAAATGGAGTTATTACAGCCATCTCACTCAGGCAGTACAGACGACCTGCGTGAAGAAAATGTATACATGACCTGAAAGGCATATTTTGATTATTTCCGTGCTTTTCGTTAGTCGGCCTTGGCTATTTTTGGCATGCATCTCCAAGCATATAAATAATGACCAACGAAATTCACAACAATAACCAAAAACTTTACGAATGAAGTCCTAATTAATTCTGCACATAAGTTTTATAGTAATCAATAGAAGGTGGTAATGCTAGTAGAACATAATGGAAAATAATACTCACGTGTAAAACAGGTAATGAAGTCCTACTGAATGATGACTAAAACACTACACACTATCACTAACGGATGTAAATATGGTACATATAACAAAACAATACACAGAATATAATCTACAGATGACAATACAAAGGACAAAGTCGACGTTTCGGACCAATAGGCCTTTTTCAAGATACGGACATAACATACAAACATAAAAAAACCACAAGTAAAAATGAATGCGTATCCGAGTGAAATGTGGTACTAAGATAGATACCGGAAGCATACGAACAGGAAGTACACAAAGACGATAATACAGGTGGAACGAGAGGAACAAAACGATGACGTAACAAAGACCAATACGACCGAGAACTAAGCGAAAGAGTGGTCGGAATTGAGTCCAAATGGCTTGATGAGACGATTTTCGAGGGCGTACCTAGATCTATCATCGGTGGTGCATGATCTGATGGCAGTGACCTGAATGTCAAGGACACCACGGTGGCTATCGCCGTTGAAGTGATTGGCCACAGGAGTGGGTGTTCTGTGTTTGATAGCATGCAAGTGGTTGCAGAAGCGGTCCATCAGTCTAAGGCCAGTCTCACCGATATATTGCTTACCACAGCGTTTACATATGATCACGTAAATAACATTACGGGATTCACATGTAAAGGCCTCATCGATGGAGAAACTGGCCTTGGGGAATGAGATGGAGCGCATCTGAACCACATAAGGACATGTGAAACAACGACCGCGTGAGCACCGCACGGTACCAAAATGGTCAGGTGCAGAGGACCTGAGGTGGCTGTGGACCAAGATGTCCTTCAGATTTTTGTCGCGCCTAAAGGCCACTAGAGGTAATTTGTGGAAAGCGTCACGGGTGTCAGAATCAGACTGGAGAAGGGAATAATGTTTAAGTAGAATACGACTGACAGTCGAGTTATACTCGACACTTGACTCTCCGACATGCAAGAAAGTTAAATCATTTCCATCTTACCTGCCTACGTAAATTACTAAACATCCATTGGTGGGACAAAGTACCAGACTACGAGGTCTTGGAAAAATCAACCTCAATAAGCATCCACACAATACTTATGAAGGCGCAGGCACGCTGGGCAGGCCATCTTGTGCGTATGGAGAACTCGCGTTTGCCAAAACAAATATATTATGAAGAACTCAAGGCAGGATTTCGAAAAGCTGGTGGACAGAAAAAGCGTTTCAAAGACACGCTCAAGTCATCCTTGAAACATCTTAACATTGACGTAGGCGCTTGGGAGAGCCTCGCTCAGGATAGAACAGCATGGCGTTACAGCATTAGAACGGGAGCACTAGCGGCAGAAGAATTCAGACAAGAAACTGCAAGACAGAAGCGGACACGCAGAAAAGAAAAAACATCTCAACCTCACACAGATACCTTCTATTGTTGTCAATTCTGTAAAAGAACATTTTGTGCGCGCATTGGACTTGCTAGTCATTTAAAAACGCACTATTAACTTTATTATTTTATTATTTATTGTTATTATTATTATGGTTGAGTTTTTGGTCATCGTCGATCACGACGGACGAACATCATTAAGTTTTATAGTACTGTCTCAGCCATGATTCAGATAATACGCATCTGCAGAAATTGTGTCTCCCATCTTTCATTCGTTGCTGGTGGTTTTAAAAAGAAATTTAAAATGTCAGTAAATCAAACCACCATTAAATGTGTACCAGAGATAAACTCCGAAAATGCCAAGGAATTTTTACGTTGCGAATTAATTTCCGAAGACCATACTAGACAGAATGTATCTTTTCAATCACTGGCCAAATAATATGAGTAAAACCTGGCGTTATGATTCATAAATCAACATACATTTACTTGTCGCGTCTGTCAATAGTTTCTCATATACCAGATTTATCAATAATTATTGCTGCATAATTAAAATTTGCCTTCTGTTTCAAATTCTACTGTGAGACTAAAACTACATTTATTGTTAATGATTTATTTTCGTATTTTATTTGTGCCCTCTCTCTTTTTATCCTTTCATTGTGACTTTCTATTTCATTCGTTCTCTATTCTTAACAGGCAGTAATATAGGCGTACACCACTTAACACGACCAGAAATATCGTGCTCAAATTCTAGCACATTCACGTTAAACAGAAACAGGCTGACAGTTCTGTCGAACAAAACTGGTTATCACAACATGAAACTCTAAACCGAGATGGAACAGATAAAAATAGTTCTGATTTCTTCAGTGACAGAAGATATAACAATATATGCATCAATGAATCTAATATAGTATCATCATGTGTAATTATTTCAATGTGATGCCTAAGAAAAAGGCGTAAATAAAACAAGAAAAGACCACTTCCCGAACGAAGACAGACATTCTATAACGATACATCTTTCCTCTTCTTTATCGTTATGTAGTCATTCATCAGCGTACAGTACCAATAGTTTTATCGTTATGTAGTCATTCATCAGATTACGGCACCAATAGCTTTATGGGATGTCCATAAAGAACGTCTACAATTTGTTGCCAATTTTTGACCCCACTTACCACTTGTCAACAACCGTCAAGAGTTGATGGACCCTCCATACTAAATTATGTTAAAACATGTTAACACCCTCCCCACCCCAATATTATTTAGCAGAAAATTAAGTAGAAAATATATGCTTTATCCAAATTTTTAGATACATGCTTCACATTCAATAAGTTTAATTTCTATATAAAATATAGGGATAAAAATTCAGTGTCAGGTAACGACCCTAAACAGGAAATAGGTGGCTGAGGTAACACAGAGCAAGTATCAAAATGAAGAAAAATAGGTATAAGTGTTACTAAAATAAGTCGATAAGACAACCTAGCAACAAGACAACGACAGATAATTTTTCAATTAAAGTCTTCTTCAGGACAAACAAAAGACAACCATAAACAAATCTTACATAGAGACACACATGGTGGTGAAGGAAGGAAAAAAGAGGGAAAAGGTATAGTAGTGAGGGAATTTCGGAGGAAGCAAAGATGGGACAGCTTGACCCGGAAAAAGAGGGTGTGAGAAAAAGATAAAAGTGATAAATAAGGAGGGGAAATTCACAGAAAAAGTGGAAATAGATAACATATTTTTTCACATTTTCACAGGTAAAAGATTCCCTTTTTCACCTTAGACGACTATCGAGCTAAGTCATTTTGATTTTGATTTCATTTGCATCTATTTTATGTCTTATTTATTTCCACATTTTCTGTTCTCTTTTGCCTCCATACCACTTTCATCTTCCTCTCACATCCTCTTTTCCCCTGTCATGCTGTCCTATCTTTGCTTCCTCCATCGTAACATGTGACTTCTCAGTCGGATTCCATTTGTTACAACATTTGACTTCTCAGTCTGACACCATTTGTTACAACATTTGACTTTTCAGTCTGATACCATTTGTTACATTTTACTTCTCAGTCTGACACCATTTGCTACAATATATTATTCTCAGTCTGACACCGTTTGTTACAAAATATGATTTGTCAGTCTGACACCAATTGTTACAACATTTGACTTCTCAGTCAGATACCATTTGTTACATTTGACTTCTCAGTCTGATACTATTTTTTGCAGCATGTAACTTTCAGCCCGATACTATTTGTTACGACAGTACATATCTTATTCAGGATGTAGTAATCAAGCAATTTCTGATTAGTAATGTTTCATGCAATATTTTCTTTCACTATATACTCGTAGTTACTCTGTCCGGTTCAGCTGTGGCGAGTACCATGCACGTATGTGGCGGTCAAGAAACCGAATTCAAAATGGGCCGCAGACAATTGTGCATCTTGACCATTCAGAAAGCAATAACAAACTACTGAATATATATACTACCAAGATAATTACTACAACCAAAAAAATGATGGGCCTATGAGTACATCCTGAATATGATATGCTACCAGTTTTGTTATAGTTTGCTACTGTGAAAATTAGTCTTCAATGTTCAATTGGTTCTGCTGTAAAAGAAAAAAAAGAAAGCATTACTGCGTTTTTTCTGTGAAGGAGTGCAGTGAGACTTTCTATGGGCTGTGGAAATATGACTGGCCGCTTTGCTATAGACGCCGCGACATGTACATGTAAGGATTTTGATTGTACCTCCGAAAGAAAAAATCCTGTCTCAAACGTAGATTGAACGCGGGACCTCAAGGGTCTGATAACAGTTTTCTAACCACACGGTCATGCGCTTCACAGCTGTAATGATGAATCGCTCTGAAATATGGAGAACTACTAAGAGGCACTACAAGAAAACTATAAACCTGTATCAATGGATGCCTGCATAGAATACAACGATATATAAAACTTTATACATTATATAGAAAGCATAGACGGTTTGAAGTTGTATTATAAGACCGCTTATGGGTACTCATGCAAAGAACTATTTAAACTCTACTAGAGAAGGAATTACACAAACTCTAATACAGAAAGAACTATATTGACGAAGTTATAGAAAGAACTAAATAGATGGACTTATAAATGGATGGGTCATAAATTAAGAAGATCAATGGTAAGTATTGTAAGATAAATATTGTACCTTTCTATAACTCTCGGGGAAATAGGAAAAGAGGAAAACCAAGAAATACCTGGAGGAAAAAATTTGGTGTACAAACACAAAATCTGAGTAGGGCATAACTGAAGATATGAAATTGATAGCTAAAGGTAGGACACAATTGAGGTTTTCTAAGTATGTTCCGTAGGGAGCTAGATGATTGTACTACATAGATAGTTTGCTGTTGTTTTATGAACAACCAGACTGTCCACCTTCCAGAAATTTATTTTGAACCAACATTGAGAAATAGTCTCATGATTGTGATATATCTTCACATCCCAATCACGGGGTTTTGTCATATAGATATGTCATATCATAAGGATGTAGTCACTCCTTTAAGCTGCAAGATCCACAGCATAAAAAAACTAACTAACAGAAAACAAAATAGTCTTATAAATAAATGCTCTGTCATCCTCACTATTATGAGCGCGTTGATCTGCTGCAGCCATGAACAGTCTGAAATGGCTCATGTTCATCGTCTTGTGCTTCACTTTTCTCAAGTTGCTAGAAAATGTCTTCCAATACTTGTTTTTACATGATGTTTCTTCTCTTTCTCTTTATAAGTTCAAAATCATAGCTTTCATGATAGTGATCATTTTTTTCTACTTAATATTTTCTCCCTTTATATTTCAATAACCCACTCCCACGGGCTCAATACCTTGCAATTATTCCTTGACAAGCGCCCTCTTCCCCTTGTGTCTACTCCTACTCTCCGTCTTGGTGGGCTTACTCTTGTTCTCAACTTTCCTTTGAGTTTCACAATCAAATCTTCGAATAATCAGTGGTGTCACAACCTTCACAAAGATGGGACCTAGCTATGCATTCTGTTTTTAGACTACCTTAAGCACCAGCTGTGGAAATTTCAAGATGGTCCCTTTTCTTTGGTGTTCCATGAGTACATCGATGTTGGCGTTGGCATCAGTGGTATGCCTGAGACAGAATTATCTCGCTCTACGCACATGTTTGACAACTTTCAACTTGATACTATTGTCACAACAGAGACCTCTACCTACCACGTGGTATTCCTTATCTTTTTACTATCTATACCTCTTGCTAAAGCATATCAGTACATTACAAACTGACTGATTCGTATAGCTTGCTCCTGTACATCTCTTCTCATCACTCAGCCTGCCACGGCATTCCCTGTCATTCTCTCAACGTCTTTGCCTGCGCCATCCGTGTTCTATAGAAAGAGAACCATCGAACAAGCTCATGATAAGCTTAATTTCGTCGATGTCGGTTATACCCTGATAGTCATCACGTCTGTCCTGCTTGAAATTGGCAGTCACTCTCGCCAGGAAATCTTCAGCGGTACTAATAGAACTTCCTCCACGGACAGGGTCAACTGTGTTCTAACATTCCACCCACGTAGTTCTTTTGTCTGTTGTCCTATGTTTCAGTTCTCTCCAGTTCTTCAAGTTATTTACAAAGTGACAAGAATCTCACGGATATCTTGGTTCTCAGTCGTCTCAAACCTGACGTCTCGAGTCATTTTGACAGCGTTAGCCGCCAATGAAAAGATGCAACCTCTATGTCTACAGCACACAGAACATATTCCTTAAATCACTTTGACCATTGAGGAGAGCTTTATCTGTCTCGCATCGTCAGTTATGCGACAATTTGCAAGCATTACACAATGAAGTACGCTGAGGAGATGATTCAAAGTTTGGGAGACTGCATCTGTCAACAAGAGCATAGTATTTACCACCAGTCTGGTACTCCTGTTGCTCCACAAATTAAACAGTACAGAACATATGTGTGTCCGTGATGTCCAGGTGTCTGTCCTTAAATTTTCGCTCTCGTATGACCCGACTCAGTATGTGCTAGAGAATCTGCATATCCAATAATTTGGTGCACATAGTACATCGTTGGCCTTTAGATATCAAGATTCGCCATTCTTAAATTTATATAATCTGCTGTGTCTGCAATATTATGTTTATTTTGTTTTGTCTCTGTCATTTTAGTTATTTATATTCCTAATTATTTTGCATATTCTTCTAGACAGACATGTATCCCAGTTAGCTCGGTTATGTGATCGTGGGTAGTGTTGTTTATTGCACAACGTGTTTTATGTTTTGTTCTTAATAAAACCCTTTTGATCGAACGTGGATTTGTATTTTTTTTTTTGCGTGGATTAGTAAAACTTCATTACCATGTTTCTAAGTTTCTCTTTTCTTGTTATAATGTTGTTTAGTAGCCAACTCGTTTCCATATTTAATGTTTTTAACACTTCTTGATCCGTTTTTTTTCACTCTTCATTGTATTCTCAATATCCTTTCCTAGGTTATATCTAAGTAATAATAATAAGTAATAATATCTAATTTATAAGAAAATAGTTTTCTTTGTGAATACTTTATTAATTGTCCATGTTTTACAGCCATAAATTGTTGCTGGGAATATACTTTCTCTATTCAAATGTAATTAATCTATAATGTTGGTGTCGTGCCAGTGATTCCTTTCATTTGTGCTAATGTTGAAGTTCCTATTACAATTCATTTCTTGATTTCAGCTGCACAATCTTAAGTACTCCCCAGATATGTGAGATCTTGAAGGTTGTCAATGAAGATACCGAATATTAGCATGTATAAGTCGAGTATTTATGGGACATTTTCTACTGCTGAAGTATATGATACAAAGGTAATGCGCAATAATGAAACAATAATAATAAAACAAACAAAAATATGGAAACAGTACTGAAACGACTTCCCATTATAACATTTTAGTTTTTCTTGTATTCACTAGAATTATAACTTTTAATTTCAGAAATCGTGTTAACAGAATTACCTGAATCATGACCCCCACTATTATTTATGGTGCATAGTTCTTATATAACAAAATCGAACTAAAGCCCGTGGATGAAAACAGCGTACCCCATCATAAGAGGTACATTTTACTTAACCACTAACCTATTAAAATTATTCGGAACTGGAATCACTTTCCTAATTTTATATATTATTTTTATATTATATAAAAATGTGATTTGTATAAGGTGGTAGTCTTTAATGACTCGCAGATTTTCCTGGAATTAATATTATTTATTTTTATTGATCGATATACTCTATTTAGATCTAAAATTGACCAGCTTTGTTGTGACATGGTACATGTTTGTGACGGCCACGATACCGAGTTAATATTTCTCGGCGGGTGATTGTGCATCCCAACTTTTCATAAAATACCTAGAAAATTACTACAGGCAAATAATTATGGGTTGATGTCTACATTTTGAATAGTACCAGTGTATGCTACAAATTTAATTTTATAAACGCAATACTTTATACACATCTTATTTTTTTAAGTATCATATTTGGCTTATATATGATAGGCTTATATATGGTCATATGCGGTATTTATATGTATTTCTTTTTAGGCTATGATCTTGATTTCTGATTGCTTATGGTTTCGTTGAAGTTTGTTTGAATTCCTGGAAATTGCATGCAACATAGCTCCTGTCTCCTGTGATATGTCTATGATAATATTCATGTCGAAGTTGCCATATCGTGTATTTCTAAACTGTATTGAATATCGTGACTTGTGTAAGCTCTCTTGATTGCATTCTATTTATTTATACAACGATTATTATTGTGATTAAATGATGTGTTTTAATAGTTTTGTTATGACCATCATTGGATGTCATCTCTTGATCGAAGGTTAGCTGCAACGAACCCCCATCATTATCTGCCTCTTTCCCTGAATATCTGACTTCTTAGACTGTATACTGTCCATCTTATGGTGTTTCTCTCCCACTTTACCTAACTATTGATCTCCTATCCTCGACTCTGCCTGCGAATAATGTCTTCTACAAGGTGGTATGTCTTTTAATATGCCAAAAATATTTTATTTATTTCATTTTATTTATGTAATAGCTCTTTTTCATACGTAGTCTTGTCATATCTCTGTTTTCTTCTCCTTCCATGAAACTCTTCCCATTCTTCTATATATCTACATCTCAAATGCATCATTTATGTCTTCCTATTTTCTTTTCATAGTCCATGTTTCTGAGCCTTAATGTAAAGTACGTGTAGCATTTTACAATTGTCACTACCTAGTTTGTGTGAGATTTGTCTGGGTATTAGTCATTTCCTTGTGTCATTGAATGTATTTAGCCATTCTCATTCTCATTTTAACGTGTCTGTTTCACATCTACCATCATTTATAATTATGTGTCCAAGAGCTTAGTCATGGTCTGCATGTCGCAGTATCTCTATGTATATTTTTGTTTGGTCCTCTTTGATTGTGCTTATTATTATGGTTTGTTAGCGCTTTACTAATTAAGCAATAATACAATAACATCACTGAAATTATATCTGATTTTACAAAACATTGTCATAATCTTACCAATTAATTCATGAACACTACTTGATCACGTCTGGTATCACAACATTATACGTATCTTCGATCTAAAACAAAAAGTAGTGAAAACTGTTTCAGATCGATTCGGGACAAATTTTCATTACAAACACTTGACATTTTGATGTGTGTATGATCGGCCAAAAATCGATAGTTTGATATTGCGTGTCAGTAATAAAATACACTTTGTTACCGGATGTTCAAAATAGTCAACTAAGAAAGACAGGAAGCATTTCTCTTTTACTTTTATTTTCTCAATAGTTTGTATCGATCTATTCAATGATAAACGTTGCTTAACATATGCAGTTTTAGTTTAATGTTTTGCTCTTCTCTCGTTATGCGAGGGCTGTTCACTGGTCATCTCATTACGATGGACCAAATATTCCGATGTACTTCTCACTATCAAGTAGTCTCCGCAACAAAGGTTGACTGCAAAGGACATCCACCATTATTTGCTCTTGCTTTGGTAGTGCACTCTGCTAGAATATTCCTATCTTCTAGAACTTAAAATGCAAAAGTAGAATAGTCAGATGAAAATATATATTGAGAAAGTGCGGAAACGCTTAATTACCACAAACCTACTGCCTATTGAACATTCCGATCTGGAACTATCCGTGGCAACAATCATTAGTCATGAACATTTTTTTCGATACATTGAACGTCGAATAAGACATGTTTAGATATTTTATCATTATGTTTACACGTGGAAGAGATACATCACTAAATAGACAGGTTACAGTCTAGCAGAGTGCACCACCGAATCAATAAAATGTGTAGGAGGTCACTATATGTTATAAATATATTACTGTCTGTTCTTCAATATATCAATGATTTAATGAATTTGAGCGTGTAAGAAAATAGAATATGGTAATCCATGGTTACGATTATGAGACAGTACCTGCTGATCAGTGATGATAATTCTTCATTTTATTAGTGGTGGTTTGAACCCTGGCTCTACAGGGAATGGTGGAGAGAAATTATTAGAAACAGTAAATGCAAAGTAATGTGTTTCCATTAAAAAATTCATGGCAGTTCAGATATCAACATGAGTAGATTAAGATACTGCAGCAAGGGCAAAAGTTCAGATATCAACATGAGTAGATTAAGATACTGCAGCAAGGACCAAAGTTCAGATATCAACATGAGTAGATTAAGATACTGCAGCAAGGACCAAAGTTCAGATATCAACATGAGTAGATTAAGATACTGCAGCAAGGACCAAAGTTCAGATATCAACATGAGTAGATTAAGATACTGCAGCAAGGACCAAAGTTCAGATATCAACATGAGTAGATTAAGATACTGCAGCAAGGACCAAAGTTCAGATATCAACATGAGTAGATTAAGATACTGCAGCAAGGACCAAAGTCCAGATATCAACATGAGTAGATTGAGATACTGCAGCAAGGGCAACGTATCTAATCTAATGCCATCTGGCCCTGGTGCTGTGTTTTTTGTACTTTTCAGTGCCTTCCTGATTTCTTCAACTGTGATTAGCATATGGTTTTCCATGCTCAAGTTCTTACACGTGTCTGTGATCGTTTTCCTGATTTCTTGTCATCTTGATTTCTGATGACATTAGTCGAAGAACGGATGAGGAGTTGGGAGAGTTGGCGGACATGATCAATAATAGCCTTCTAAAGAGCACAGTGAAAGAAGACTGGTTGCACAGCTATTTAGTTCCACTACCCAAACCTGGGAAGGACCACACCAGGATACAAGGCTACAGAATAATAACAATGCAGAATACGATTGGCAAGCTTTTGGAAAAAATTGTGGCCTCGAAGGTATGTGTTATCTTGAAAGAAATAAGTGTTTACCAACATTGTTAGGAGGATATCGTCAGGAAAGAAGACATGGCAGAATGCAGCCATATTTGCGCAGGATGTTTTTGAGGTGTTCGATTAGCGCATGGATGCATGTGCGGTCGCAATAGACCTTGAGGATGCGTACAATAGGGTGTCCTTGGATATCTTGATGCACCAGCTGTTAAATCTTGCAGTTAATCCTTTTGTCGTGCATTGGGTTGGCGCCGCCCTGATGCACAGGGTTGTAGTTCTCAATTGTGGTAACTGGATATCTGCACCAACGGTTATTAGCCCTTGTCTGCCACAGGGATCGCCTCTATCTCCTGTACTTTTCAATGTATACACAATACATATCGCTGGCAATCAAATCACAGGTGTTGGCAGAACGATGTCATATGCCGATGATATCCTGGTGTATAGACAGGGAAGAAATCGAGAAGAGTGCGTCGTGGAACTACAGAAGGAGCTGGACAGACTGACAAATTGGTGTCGAGATACGGGAGCAGTGGTTAATCCGTCTAAGGCATTCGTGACGTGGTTTTCCTTGAACAATCACATGGTAAAGACACCCATGCCACAAGTTTCGTTGTCCGGGAAATGTTTAGAAAGAACTAGCACAATGAGATATCTGGGTTTCTTTTTTTTTACAGAAGCCTGAGTTTCAGGGAACATGTTGACCACATTATCATAAGGGCAGGCAAAGGCTTAGCAGCAATGAAGGTTATGGCTGCTGCGCAGTGTGAGCAAAGATTGTTATTTCTTTTGTACCAGGGTTTGGTTGTGGCTGTGGTGGAATATGCACTGGCAATTCTGACTCTTAGGAAAACTCAGATCGAAAGACTGGATAGAGTCCAGAATGCAGCAATGCGTATCATTCTGGGATGCACAAGAGACACATCTACAAGAGCTATGCGATACCTACTTGACTGCCCAACAGCTGAGCATAGATTACAGTATTGCCGTGCACGGGCGTACCTTCAAATACATGCAGATAAGGAACACCCGTTGCATTCCGAAATACAGAAAGTTAAAGGCAGCAGACTCAAGAGAGGAAGGTCGTGGATGGGAGGTGCTGAGGATGTCATACAAAGCGTGTGCAGATTACAGGATGTGGCAGCAAGTGCGGAATGGATAGGTCTACCCCACAGATTTCGAAACTTGTTTGAGAGTAGTAATATCACTTAGCAGGGAATGCAGAGAATGGTGTCACACAGCTGTGGAGAAAGAAGTGCATGCTTTAATCAGTGAGAATACCAAAGAGGGGGATGTGATTATATACACTGATGGATCTGTAATTAGGCATGTTCGCAGTGCTTGGGTCTTTACATCTCAGTGCGCAGGTAAAACGATCAAGGAGGAAAATGGTGCCTTTGCGGTCACTACCAAAAGTATGACCATGGAGACTATGGCGGTGACCAAGGCATTTGAGTGGCTACGCACACAGAAGATAACGCAGGTCTGCATCTTGAGTGACTCTATGAGTATGATTAAGAAGGTACAAGTGGGTCTCGTTCGCGAACAGTGGATTGAGGCCTTGAGAAAGGCGAGCTTGAAAGTGGTTACATTTATTTTCGTGCCGGGACATGTGGGCGTTCGAGGCAATGAAAGAGCGGATCAACTGGCATCGTGCGCTATTGTGGCACAGGGCGATGGGGCAATGGATCGCGCTGACGTTTTGAACTCCTTAAGAGATATAACACGCGAGAGTGAGACTAATGTAAATAACCAAATGGTCAGAGGGTGTCCGACAAAGTGGATGGTGCCGCAGTAACCTAATGAACAAATAGTCAAGCAAAATAAATTTAACAGGTTACTAAAACACTTACCTTGCCTAATAATAAAAATATATTAAAAAGTATATATATAAAAACATACAATAAAACTAAACAGGACAATTCTCCACGTATTCGAGACGGGGCTTGATGAAATCTAGTCATCTATTGTGTTTTTATTGTGTTGTTTTCTGTTGTTTGTCTCTTGAAAAAGGTTCAGTTTGAGCCGATACGTGGAGAATTGTCCTGTTTAGTTTTATTGTATGTTTTTTATATATACTTTTTAATATATTTTTATTATTAGGCAAGGTAAGTGTTTTAGTAACCTGTTTAATTTATTTTGCTTGACTAATTGAGACTAATGTAGATGATGATTCCTTTTCAATGGCTAGGATTAAAGATCAGGGATTGAAATGCGGTGTTGCTAGAGGTGAACATTTTGGTGGGCGCAGAAGAATGATGGTCAACAAGCATAGGACCGGTACTGTCAGCAGAAGTGTGATGGCGGATACACTCAAGGAGAGATCGGAGCAACTATGGATGTGTCCAGTTTGCAGTGATGATGATCCGACGACTAACTAACTAACTAACTAGCAAGGGCAAAAGTTCAGATATCAACATGAGTAGATTAAGATACTGCAGCAGGGGTAAAAGTTCATATATCAACATGAGTAGATTAAAATAAAGCAGCAATGGCAAAAGTTCATATATCAACATGAATATATTATGATATTGCAGCAATGGCAAAAGTTCTGATATAATACATGCGTAGATTTAGATACTGCATCAAGGTCAAAATAGTGATGGGCCGGTTTAAAATATCTACTTATAAGATACGGCACAACATGTGTAGTTTAAACTATCTACTTATAAGATACGGCACAACATGTGTAGTTTAAACTATCTACTTATAAGATACGGCACAACTTGTGTAGTTTAAACTATCTACTTATAAGATACGGCACAACATGTGTAGTTTAAACTATCTACTTATAAGATACGGCACAACATGTGTAGTTTAAACTATCTACTTATAAGATACGGCACAACTTGTGTGGTTTTAAAACTTATAAAACGTGAAGCTTCGAATATTAAAACTGTGACTTGACATGCACGTTGTAAGATGCGAATAAGCAGGGTTAAACGTGTGGAAAGTAACGACGCAAGGTACGAGGTTAAAGTAACTTAAAACTATTTCCTTATATATAGCGGATGCGGTAAGTCAAAAGACGCAGATATCGCAGCAAAACTAAACCATGATAATATGCATTGGGCCTTCAGACTACATCACGTTTATCAACAACAGCTTGAGAACAAATGCAGAGGACAAACAGTGGTAGAGGTAAAGACTCTTTTACTTAAGACACTCTTTTACTTTGAACACTAACATAAAGACATTTTCCTAATTAAAACATTCTCCTACTTAAGACATTCTCCTACTTAAGACATTCACCTGCTTAAGACATTCTCCTATTTAAGACACTCTCCTACTTAAGACATTGTCTTACTTAAGACATTCTCCTACTTACGACACGCTCCTACTTAAGACCCTCTCCTACTTAAGACGCCCTTCTACTGATATTTAAGACATTCTACAATTTAAGACATTCTACTACTTAAGACATTCTCCTACTTAAGACTCTCTCCTATTTAAGACATTCTACTACTTAAGACATTTTCCTATTTAAGACATTCTCCTACTTAAGACATTCTCCTACTTAAGACATTCTCCTATTTAAGACACTCTCCTATTTAAGACATTCTCCTACTTAAGACATTCTCCTGTTTAAGACACGCTCCTACTTAAGACACTCTCCTACTTAAGACACTCTCCTCCTTAAGACACTCTCCTACTTAAGACACTCTCTTACTTAAGACACTCTCCTCCTTATGACACTCTCCTACTTAAGACACTCTCCTACTTAAGACACTCTCCTACTTAAGACACTCTCCTCCTTAAGACACTCTCCTACTTAAGACACTCTCCTACTTAAGACACTCTCCTACTTAAGAAGTTCTCCTACTGATATTCTCCTAAATAATACACTCTCCTACTTAAGACACTCTCCTATTTAAGACATTCTCTTCCTTAAGACACTCTCCTCCTTAAGACACTCTCTTATTTAAGACACTCTCCTACTTAAGACACTCTCCTACTTAAGACACTCTCCTACTTAAGACACTCTCCTACTTAAGACACTCTCTTCCTTAAGACACTCGTCTCCTTAAGACACTCTCCTACTTAAGACGCTTTCCTACTGATATTCTCCTAATTAAGACACTCTCCTACTTAAGACACTCTCCTATTTAAGACACTCTCCTACTTAAGACATTCTCCTACTTAAGACACTCTCATATTTAAGACACTCTCTTCTTTAAAACACTCTACTATTTAAGACGCTCTCCTACTGATATTCTCCTACTTAAGACACTCTCCTACTTAAGACACTCTCCTACTTAAGACACTCTCCTACTTAAGACACTCTCCTACTTAAGACGCTCTCCTACTGATATTCTCCTAATTAAGACACTCTCCTACTTAAGACACTCTCCTATTTAAGACATTCTTCTACTGATATTCTCCTACTTAAGGCACGCTCCTACTTAAGACACTCTTCTACATAACACAATCTCTTATTTAAGACACTCTACTACTTAAGACACTCTCCTGCTTAAAGCACTCTTCTACATAACACAATCTCCTATTTAAGACACTATCTTCTTTAAAACACTCTACTACTTAAGATACTTTCTTACTTAAGACACTCTCCTGCTTAAGACACTCTCCCCTTAAGACACTCTCCTACTTAAGACCCTAAAAAATGAAATAACGTTGGTCAACACGCCGGTACTACAGTGTTGTGTGTACTACTGTTTAAATATTCCTGAAAAGCAGATCACAAATAGTTATTGGCAGACACACGATGATGACTATCTTAACCTACATCTATACAAAGTAGAAAACAGTGAAACTGGTTACCTGATGTTTCGTCATGAACCTAACTCCGTCATAGACTCCATCGTACCACTTGTATGTAATCCTATGCGATGTGTAAGCTAATTTTAGGTACAACAATATCATCACTCTACAGACATTTTCCACGAAACTGGAGGAAGTGAAAACGCTTTTAACTTATAAAAGATATCATTACAAACAACCACGACTGCCAGCTACATCATCATACGTTCTGATTGAAAGGGCACTACGAAAGTATTCTGTGAAATATTGGAAAGTGGGGAACGGGTGGTTGAACTAGTTCCTGTCTTCATAGACCAGCAGGCATCATACGTCACGTGACGTTCGGAGTTCTGGCAGAATGCAGGCGGATGATTTCTGGCACCGGCAGTGTTTTTCTCTAACTCTAGGGCGTCTGCGATGTCGAAATTCGGTGATACTTTCTCGCACCTGTATTCTCAACCAATCAAATCGTTTCTAGTACAATCGTACGTTTCCTATAATAATCTGACGTCCTGTCAGGCCAGAGTCTGATTAGCCACAGACTACTGGCGCGATGTTTCTGCTCAATCCTTTGAAATTATGATGGAGTAGAATTTAATTTTCAAAATCCCCATTTGAAGACGGGAACTTAAAGAGGCAAAAAATAGCAATTGTATGTTATAATTTGCATACGGTAAGAAGAGACTAAATGATTAGGGGTGACGAATTTGGCAGTCCAATCCCGTAGGTCCACTCGTAAATAAATGTTGAAATCTGATCAGTTAGGAAAATATCGCAGTCAATCTTTAAACCATGGTACAGTTCATTCCAATTTCTCTGGTCACATTCTACTTCTTCCGCGTTCGTTCTCAAACTCTTGTAGACTAGCAGTATGTAGTCAGAATGCATTGCATGACATAGATATTGTTTGCTATGCATTCAGACACCGGCAACAGATTCCATTTATAAAGAAATGTGAGATATAATGAAGAAAAATGTAGGATACTAGCGCAATGGAGTGCCTCCCTTCGGGGACTAAACATGCATCCATGAACTTCCCTTTCAAAACCAAGCATTTGAGACAACCGTATGTGTGTCTAGTTACTTAGCTTAGAAGAATCTGTACTAGTCTAGTTACTTAGCTGAGAAGAAACTGTACTAGTCTAGTTACTTAGCTGAGAAGAACATGTACTTTTTTTAAGAGATCATTTGAGACAAGATAACTGATGGTGAGATCTTTTGTGGCGAGATAACTGCTGGTGAGATAATTTGTGACGAAATAAAAAAATGGTGAAATAATTTGTGATCTTCATGGAAAAGGCATCTATTCATTTTAAATCAGACCTGTGGGCCAGCACAAATTACTTGTTGGGCCCGATTTCGGTCGCGGGTCATATTTTGCCCACCTCTCTAATAGAGCCAGGATCGTTAAACAGCTAGCATTCTCATAAAATTGAAAAGAAAATAGGAGTTAAATAATTCTATGCACTATATCAACTCTTAATAAATTCGCCACAAATACAGTCCATTTATATTTATGCATGAGAAAATTCATACTACTCGTACAAAACTACTCGTACAATACTACTCGTACAATACTACTCGTAAAATACTACTCGTACAATACTACTTGTACAATGCTACTTGTACAATACTACTCGTACAATGCTACTTGTACAATACTACTCGTACAATGCTACATGTGCA
Organism: Meghimatium bilineatum; assembly: GCA_034231615.1. NCBI lineage: Eukaryota > Metazoa > Mollusca > Gastropoda > Stylommatophora > Philomycidae > Meghimatium > Meghimatium bilineatum. Next base: position 36,632,359 of record CM067320.1, read on the forward strand.
ATACTACTCGTACAATATTACTTGTACAATGCTACTCGTACAATATTACTCGTACAATGCTACTCGTACAATACTACTCGTACAATATTACTCGTACAATGCTACTCGTACAATAATACATGTACATAAGTACTCGTACAATACTACATGTACATAAGTATTCGTACAATACTACTTGTACAATACTACTCGTACAATACTACTCGTACAATACTACTCGTACAATACTACTCGTACAATACTACTCGTACAATACTACTCGTACAATACTACATGTACAATACTACTCGTACAATACTACTTGTACAATACTACTTGTACAATACTACTCGTACATTACTACTCGTACAATACTACATGTACAATACTACTCGTACAATACTACTCGTACAATACTACTCGTACAATACTACATGTACAATACTACTCGTACAATACTACTCGTACAATACTACTCGTACAATACTACTCGTACAATACTACATGTACAATACTACTCGTACAATACTACTCGTACAATACTACTTGTACAATACTACTCGTACAATACTACATGTACAATACTACTCGTACAATACTACTCGTACAATACTACTCGTACAATACTACTCGTACAATACTACTCGTACAATATTACTCGTACAATACTACTCATACAATACTACTCGTACATTTCTACTCGTACAATACGTACAATACTACATGTACAATAATACTCGTACAATACTACATGTACGTAAGTACGCGTACAATACTACAAGTACAATTGTACTTGTACAAAACTACTCGTACAATATTACACGTACAATAGTACTCGCACAATACTACTCGTACAATACTACATGTACACTAGTACTCGTACAATAATAGTCATACAATACTACACGTACAATTCGTACTTGTATAATACTTGTCGTACAATACTATTCGTATACTAGTACTTGTACAATATTACTCTTACAATACTCGTCGTACAATAGTACTCACATAATACTAGTCGTACAATAATAGTCGTACAATAATAGTCGTGCAATAATAGTCGTACAATAATAGTCGTACAATAATAGTCGTACAATAATAGTCGTACAATAATAGTCGTACAATAATAGTCGTACAATAATAGTCGTACAATAATAGTCGTACAATAATAGTCGTACAATACTACACGTACAATATTACTCATATAATACTCGTCGTACAATAATACTCGTATAAAACTGCTCGTACACAAATCAAACTTCAATTATTTGATAATATATATTTGTAGCGCCTGTGTGTACCCGACGTCCGAAAGGAGAGCAAATAAAAGTGCCGGTGTTACCTATCAGTAATGACATAACCGGCAACTTAGGAGCTTGGGGGGGGGGGTGAAGTTGACTGTCTTAATCCTAAGAGGGTCAAAGTACCCCAGTAATCCATGCTAAATTCAAATTATCACTCCTAAATGAGCAAATATCGCAGCAAAGCTGTACTACGTGTTCGTGACTATATTAATCTGCGGGAGCTTGAGAATGAACGCAGAAGACAACGAAATGTATGTGAAATATGATAAACAATGAAATTAATGAAAGAGTTGCTCGTATTTGGCCGAGGTCCGAAAAAGCAGCAACACTGTTCACTTTCAATCCAAGTTATAAGAGATGGCTAAGGAGGTTATGGTGTGGATTTGCCTGCCTCATCCCATATAGGACCAAAGTTCTCCAGAAGCCAAGCTGAAGTCGGATGTGCAAAACTGAAAGGCGCAGATATTACAGCAAAGTTGTAAACTATGTCATAACGCATTCCAGTCTCCAAGCTACAACAACCTGCTAATCTGCAGAAGTTTGGAAAGGAACGCAGAAGAAGAATGAAAGACTAGACAAATGTTCATGCAATCTACAATTCCATTCAATAATCAGGGAAAGAAAAAAGATGGACACCTGTCCGCCTACATCATGGAAAGGAAAAATCAAACAGCAACACAGCAACACTCCAGATTGAAATAGAGAAAAGATCAACACAGTGCATAGATGCAACAGCGAAATACATAATATAAAGACGTAAACGACCCTCTATGATTTGGAAGGAATTAGACAAATCTTCATTTTAGAGTACCCGGTGAAAAAACAGCATACAGTCAAATGTTAAACTTCACTAATTGGCACAGGTTGCACGAGTAACGAACTCTTTCTTCTTCAGGATTAACAACAAATATGCCTGCAATTTTTCACATATACTACAATATTATTTATCAACTAGATTTATTTTAACTTTTAGTCTTCATTTCTGTATTATTTACCATTTTTTATACACACAATATTCTGACCATCTTTCTGTAGCACTTCTTTCGAATAATCGAATTTTGTTTGCCGTCATTTTGCGACGTGTCCGCGATAGAGGTCTCAATATCCAGTTAACGAAGGTATGCACTTTCCATCACCTCAATATAAAGGTAACTATAATATTTTACAGCCCGACTTTTTTAAATATTAAGTTACATTCTGGTAACACGGTTACCATTTGTATGTGAATAATCAAAATCCGATATTGTCTTGAAATATATATTATCTCAGATGTGGTCTATTTTTATAACATATTTAGAATTCGTAGTTTTTAATTTTCTAAAATTAGCAGGATGTAGTCTGGACGTTCGGTTTACTTACTAATATCAGAAAAAAGACATATTTTTATCACACTATGAGACAAGGTGGTCTGGAGAATATAATTACAATGGGCAAGATAGAAGGTAAGAGAAATCGAGGACGACAGTGTGAAGAAATATTAGATAGTCTGTCATCGTGGCATAACAAAGAATCAACAACGACCGTGTTAACAAATATTGGGGGAAAAAAGAGTTGTAGAGATCCATGATTGCCTGTGCCAGTAGGCACCGCATCTGATGATAAGTCTGGAGAATGGAGTACGTTGTATCATGATTTATAAATGTGCTGTGATATCTACACTTTTTTAGCCCGAAGCATCCGACTGAGCTTTGCTTCTGTTTTACTTTGAAACTCTACGCGATGGGACAGTCAACTCCAACCTCATAACCCCCTTAATCAGTCTAGTGGGCCAGTAATAATAAGTTGGAGAGGAGATCAGATTATTCTCACCCATAATATAAAATATTGACATGGTTTAACTTTGCCACTACTCAGTAGCCGCCACCGCCTTGAAGCTGCCACCATGCTAAAGGTGTCACCTCCCAAGGCGTGATGCAATCCAACAGCTGCAACGACAAAGAAACTGCGAGAACCCAGAAGCTGACACCACTCAGCAGCAGCTACCACCCAAAAGATGCCACCACACAGAAACTGACTACACTAAGAAGCTGCCATGACCTGGAGGCTGGCTCTACCAAGTACCTGGCACCACGCAGAAGCTGCCACAGTAGAAACTGCCACCGCTAATAAGTTGCCACCAACCAGAAGATGGCTCCATCTTAAAGCTGCGACCACCAAGAAACTGACACCATCCAGAAGCTGCCACCACCTAGAAGATGGCACAACGCAGAGTTTGAAACCATCATGAAGCTGCCACCACCTAGAAGCAACCAACACCCTGAAACTGCTACCATTTAGAAGATGCCATCACCCAGAAGCTATCACCAACCAGAAGATGACTCCACACAGAAGCTGTCACAAACCAGAAGATGACTCCACACAGAAGCTGCCACCAACCAGAAGATGACTCCACAAGAAGCTATCACCAACCAGAAGATGACTCCACACAGAAGCTATCACCAACCAGAAGATGACTCCACACAGAAGCTATCACCAACCAGAAGATGACTCCACACAGAAGCTGCTACCAATCAGAAGATGACTCGACACAGAAGCTATGACCAACCTAAAGATGACTCCACACAGAAGCTATCACCAACCAGAAGATGACTTCACACAGAAGCTGCTACCAACCAGAAGTAAACTCCACGCAGAAGCTGTCCCCGTCTAGAAGATGCTACCACCCAGAAGTTGTCACCAACAAGTTTGTCCTGTATCATGAATGTTAGACAGCGATTGTAAAAACTGTGTTAAGCTTTTCCCATCGACTGCAAAGGTTTGTGTGGTCTGATAATGAGAACGATTCTCATACCCTATAAATCCTTCTCTAAAAAATGGCCCATATTTGCTGCTGACAGAGCGACAATCTGAACCATGGCAGTGTCTCTAAAAAAATAATTGTGGATTCCAGGGCAATCTAAAACAAACTGTTCTATACATGACTAATATCGGACCGGATGCATTGCGAATGCTGGCGGAAGATGAAGAGGCTTATAAGCACGAAAAGATCAATAATTTGTACTTACTGCGCAAAACTATAATCCAATGGGTAAATCCAGGAACAATGTAGAGAATTTTTGTTAATCACTCAAGACACATATAATAACACACACGAATCGACGTTTCGACCATACGGCCTTTTTTCAAGACAAAAATTAATACAAAATTTCAATATACAAAAGAAAACGGACAGTAAGAATTATAGACGTTCACATTGCCATGTGAACTGTAGATTGACCAGAAGAGGTGAAACGACACCGGACAAGGAATATACAAATATTACTACATACATTTGACACGAAACAAAAAGAGAAATTATGGAACAACTACAATCATCCATGAGACAGGCGCTCATTTATTCTGTAGGGTTTAAGAGTGCAATATTGGTAAATGTAGCGATCCTCAGGCGCAAGACGGGTCCGGTCTTCAGAGAAGCACAACTTAATGGGCGTAACCTCAATGTCCTGCCCCCCTCCCCGATGGCCCGTGCCATTAAAATTAACGTACACAGGATAACCATAATGGTTGCTAGTGCTATACAGATGTTCACAGAATCTGTCTGTGAACCTCCTTCAAGTTTCAATTATGTATGTCATGACAAAGCTTGCTTATGATGGCATATATGTCATAAAACACCACACAAATTTTTTTTTTTTTTTTAAACTCGACCAATACAGGATCAGAACCATCAGCCGTTACACCGTGAGACATTTAACTGAAGAAGAGATCTGAGTACCTCTGGACATGTACATTGATTCGAGATAATAGCCATCGTACCTGAATCTAAACCATTCTCTATCGAGTTTTCTCCTCTCTTCTGCATCTCTGCTCTATTTCTACTGCTTCTCTTTACTAATATGGATTTTTTTCTCCTCGCACCGCTTCTCCAGCCCATTTAATTTTTCCTTCCTTAGTTCTAATCCAACCTTCTATACACACAGACTAAATTCTACTAAAACTGGACACTGCTTGTAGTTATTAGGCAGACTTTACCAGGCAGCTCTCCATATTTACGCAGCCAAATCTCCAGCCAGGTTCATCTCAAACTAATGTAAGTCGATGGTTCTGTTCCAAAAATATAATATCTTTTGGTCTTGATCTTAATTATTTTCCTCTCGTATAACTAATGCGTTTGCTCATTATAAATTATCTTACTTGTAAGCCGATTACGTAAATCTTGTTCATTTGTCAAGACACGTTTGTAATTGATTTATTTAATATCAAATTAGTACTGCCAACATGGCTAACAGTTTCTGTTCTCATTGGTTAGTTATCCTGGATGAGGTTCATGTGCCTAGAGGATGAGCTACATGCCAGCTCTTGACATTTATTTCTGTTATGCGTCTTCTTAAAGTCATTTACGCAGTGCCGAAACTAGAGAACGGGACTGCCGTACATAGTGGAAACGACAAAAGCAATACCCAGGGGCAACACAACTGAAGGGAAGTTAGTTTATGTAAAGTCGATGTGTGGGGCAAAGATTGCCCAGAGCACCAACATTCCTAGTATCGGTGCTGTATTATTAATTTATTAACGAATGTATGCCGACAATCCATATTTGTGTGTATGACTTTGATCAATACCAATACGCTTGCTCTCTAGTCTCTTTATTGCCCAGAAAAATATCATCGGCAAATTCTGCGTGGATTCCCTATGAATGTTAGTTCTTCTTGTGACAGTTTCCTAGACACCTGCTTTTCATTTGAATGTTGTGAACTGACAATTATTCTAGAATCTTAAGCATATGAAACTGGCACGAGGTCTCCGATTTGTTTACCCATATCCGATAACACAGATCATTATGATGTCGAAGGTTACTTGATAATTTGCTATATTTCTTTTTTCTGAATGGGCTCACCCGTGACTTTCGCTAGAAGAAGACCTTTGTACAGAATTAATAAGGATTTCATTCGTTACGTTTTTGACTATTGTCGTTGTTTTCATTAGTCACTATTTATATACTTGGAGTGGCATGCCAAAAATAGCCAAGGCGACTGCAAGTATATAAATAGTGACCAAGAAAAACACGAAATAATCAATACTAAACAAATGAGGTCCTAATTAATCTTGTACAGATGTCGTACAGTACTGTTAAAGTTCACTTCTATTCAGTAGATCTTTCAGAAGTACTAGAAAATGCAACATTGTTTATTTGTGTTTCTTTATGACCTCATGTTTTCCTGATTCTATGAAGGATAGTTTTAATAAGGTTAGCCTGTATGGTTACCTGTTGATACCTGCATTTTACCAGATTATATCTACCATTTTTAATGGTTTTATTATGAGAAAAATATAATGCTGAAGTAAAGAGACACATTTTAGGCACATTTTATGTTGTTCCTTCCTAAAACCAGATTTAACCAGGAAATCCAAGCGACTAATTCAGAATGCCCCGATCTGCTCCAAATCCATTGTCTTACTATACAAACAGTAGCAGCTCGCAATCATTTCCTTCCGCTGTGCTTAAGGTGGGCGACCTTGTTGGTCGGTGGGCTGGATTGAGCCCATTTCAAATAAGATGGAGGGGGCAACTTTTTTTGCTTACATTACTTGTAGTTCCAAGTAGTATTTTCTGAGCTCACGTACCACTGTAGATAGTAGTTTTAAATCAGACTAGTAAGATTGGCTTAGCTCGCCACAATTGACCCAAGCTTGCGTTATACAAACGACAGATTGCCTGTAAAATAAATATTTCTTTTAATATTTTCTTGCGTCTCTAAAAGTGTATCTTCTTCTTCATCATCGTGCATTCTCAAACTCCCTCTGGGTCTCCACTGCAACAGGACCAAAGTATATACTAGATTTCCAGCAAGATGCAGTCAAGAGAATGGAAATGCGTTTATTTTCACCATTTTATTTACGCCAATGGCCAGACACATCCGTCTTCGGCGAACAAAAATCTATCTATATCTAAAAGTAATAAGTACATAATTGCACCAATATCACACTTTAAAACAATGAATATTTATCCCCAGAAATTATGAAAACTAGTTATCTGAAATGCATCACAAATATCCTAATATATACCTAAATCTAGCACGCAGTTACGTTTTTAATCAATGAAACAGAGCTCCTGTGGTGTAATTATAGTTCATCGTGTTCTGCGTTACAGATCTACGGTAAATTAGGTCTTTGTATTTTTAATTATCCTGAGAGTTTTATTGATTTGTACTTAAGTTTATCTTTCAGGAAACATTATTTAATTATTCCACATGCACGTACTTTTAAGATTAGAATGTTATGTTTTATACATATATAGATTTTATCATCAACAGTGTTTTCTTTTAAACCGCTTAGTAATAGTAATTTGGGGCGAGAAGAAATACCAACAGATTGGAAAGAAACACATATTGTCCAACTCTGGATCGAGAAGAAATACCAACAGACTGCAAAGACAGAAATCTTGTTAAATAACTCTGAAGTGAGAATAATTACAAACAGACTTGACAGAAAGAAGGACATCTTGTTCACCTCTGGAGCTAGAAGAAATACCAACAGACTAGAAAGAAGGCCATCATGTCCATCTAAGAAGAAGATTTATAGGATTGCACAAATTACAGAGGGATATTGCTATTATCAGCTTCAGGAAAAATACTAAATATGATTAATCTAAATCATGGTTCTCAAAATGGGGGAAAATGCTCCGGATGGAGACTGTTTGGGTATCACATCAAAATTCACACAAACTCGTACGTACATTTTTTAATTTTCAATACGACAAAAGGTGTAATTCTGTTTATAGTAATCGAACTATATCTGAAACATAGCCCAACTAGGATTTTTGAAACCAATGACATGCTTTTTATAAAACGGGAGGTTTTGTATTTGTCTTTAAGTTAAAATAATCCACACAAAAATGTCAATATCAACAAACGTTGCTTGCAAGCCAATTAGAAATTGGAAATTCACTTTGTAAATTTAATGTATTGCCCAACAGCATAAAGTGTTATCAATTCATCGTGTGTTTATTGTTTTTCTTGGCATGTTGTTGGTTGCTGATCCAGCGGTCCATGAAATCATGCAATTTGACCCAATGCCATTAAAATGGCGTTATATTGATGGGAAGTATGTGGATTTTCAGCCCACCCTGGGCTAGAGCCACAGAAAAACTATCACAGCAGCAGGAAAGTAGGTTACACCTTATGCACTGCTCTGAGCCACTGAATTCCAAGATAGGGTTCACTGTGCTCATTCCCCGCAACCAATTGACTACTGGTTATGCCGAACTGCTCTATTGTTCCAGGCTTGCAACCAAATGTTCACGTCAAAAAGATTGCCATGTCCGGAGTCACTGCGCCTCTCTGATGAGCCTCAGCTATAGGAAAAAACCAGTACTGTCAGTTTCCTCCTCCCTAGTATTGCATTGTAAATCTTTGGCTCCCTCCCAACCACAGAGGTTGCATATACATATAAAAATAACAAAGCATAAAACACATTGCAACAACACAATAAAAGTATGAGAAGCATAATTGTATAGATGACGTGCCATGAAACGTCTATAAGAAGATAATCTCAATATAACGGCATGTCATCTACTAAGGTTTTCTGTGGCATGGGTGGTTTGTCTATTTGTCCATTGTTGAGACCCACAGACGCAAAAGCATGCGTGGTTTTTCTTGCAAAACAAGTATATTTTGGTATACATTGCATGATCCTGACAGTCTGGCATTGAATTGTCTTAAATCTCACTGTTGTTTGTATAAGTTATATCATATATCATCACTGAAGCAATTGTCCCGCAAAAATATTTTGGCAGTACAGTGTTGTCAGTACAGTGTTGTCAGTACAGTGTAGAATAATTAAAATAATGATGCAATGCGTTTACCCATTAAAAACATTGTCATTATGCTTAATGTGTGAAAATTATTTTTCAATGAGGCTAAGCGGTCATGAAGATTAGTGGTTATGTATGCCGAAACAACGATTTGTGTGTTATTATGTGTGTTTCTAGTGATAAGCGATACTACATTACCCTGCTCCAAGTTTCACATTCGAGATAAAGTGACCATTTGTAAAAACAAAACGTTCATTTAAAACAAAACAAAAAACAAAATTTACTTCATTTTAGGTAATCACACCCTTTACCAATGTAAAATTTACTATATTTTAGGTAAACACATCTCTTATCGAAGTAAAATTTACTTTATTTTTGGTAAACACATCCCTTAGTAAAGTAAAATTAATGTTATTTTAGGTAAACACATCCCTTACCGAAGACGCGTCTACGACCTTGATTAGGGATGCTTTGGTCTATAAGTCTAAAAATAAAATATGGCGGTGAAAAACGCTGAATTAGATAAACCACCAATTCATCAGTTAATCGGTGCGGAGTTTGAACAAATAAAGCAAGCGACAAGAAATAAAGGCGTAACTTTTAAAACACCGCAACTGAACCGAAAATTATAGTATATGGACTATAGACAACATGAAAGCCATATGTCATAATTGTTTGTGCATAAAATAAACATTATTAGTTATGGTCAGACATTATTATAACTTTTATTATTGTTACAACGAATGTTTTAACTACTGTGTATAAATACGGATATAAAAAATAATAAACACTGCACTTTTTCGTTAATGAGTTGCAAGGAGGTCGCCAGTGGCATGTGCGATAAAGGCCGTATGCACCTGCTGTTGTCACGTCATGTTCATGGTGTTTTTTTTAATTTACCCTAAGACAGAAACAAAAACAGTCCTATACCGCGAATCAAACCCAGGACCTCAAGATTGTTTGTTCAACGCAATAACCTCTCTGATATATTAAATTTGGATATATTTAATGACATTAATATAGTATTATGATTCCCAGATGTCGAGGATCCTTTTACAGTAAAATATAAATGTTAATTTAATGATGTTTTCTAGTTGATTAAGAACATATCCCCCGTGACATTATCGGTAGGAACAATATTAAACTGTGGCTAAAATACAGTACATTCCTTCTAGCTGAATCAATTTGACCCCGTCCGTTACGTTTTTTATTAATGTTGTACTATTTCCATACTTGGAGTCGTATGGAAAAAACAGCCAAGGCCAACCAATAGATTTCATGCAAATCGGAGACTAGTTCATATTTACGTTTTAGTGAACTATACTTCCGTGCCCAGCGGTCACAGTTAAACAAACCTATCGGTAAATCAAAGAAATTGTTTCTACCTTAAATATTTTGGGGATTCCAGAAAAAAACTAATTTCAGGGTGGTCGGAAGGGGGGGGGGCTACCCATAAATTACAATAACAATTGTTTGATAATAATTGACCACCTCTCCCCTCCCGTTTTGTCAACATACTGTCAATAATTCATGACCCCCAACCTCATGCTAATTATGTCCAAAAATTACATCCACTCCCACCCCCCCCCCCCACACACACACACAATGTTGGTACGAAAAGTACGGAAAAAATAAATGATTTTATTTCTGAATTAATTTTTTTTTGAAAAAAAATAATTATAATTCAAACAATTTAATTGTTATATACAAACAACATTTTGTTGACGTCAAACGTTTGTCACCCTCTCAGCAACTATCACACTTTTTTCAGATATCCCCCCCCCCCATATTTGTTGATGTAATTTATATACATCCCCTAAGGATAAGATTAAGAACCATCGGTTAATCACTTGACTTTCAACATCAAGTCTATCAAAACAAGTCTACAACTAGGAATTATACAATGCAATCATTCTAATATATTTGTTCACGAATTATCTGGAGACACACTATTTTCAAGCTGATTGGCTAAATAAAAAGTTAACATTGTATTGTGAGATCATTTTAATAATATAGAACATTCAGGTAAAATTACAACATTAGTAACTTAAATAGATCAATGTGTACGTGGATTCCTTGTCTCTTGGATCTTCGTGACGTCTGTTTATGTTATTAGTCTTGTGCGTCACCAGGACAAAATTGTGTTTGTTTTCCGTAATTTTTAGACCATTGTTTACTCTATTGCATGCTACCTCCTCCTATCGAATAAATTGTATAAATAAATGCCCCCAACGAGGACCATAGATACGTCATCTGTAAAAAAGGGGGTACATAAACATGGATAATTTCATTGTTTGTGTGCGATTTGCGAGGACCTTATTTTTACAAAAATGTTCACTTAATATAAATAGCTTCAAAACCTCACTGAACAAGAACAATTTTCACCAATCAAGCACAGCGACAATAGTTTTGTTTATCAATGATACCTTATATATTCAACACTGTTTTCTGACAAATGTTTTTGTCAAGGTTAATAATCAAAATTCTACACACAATATGATTTAATACATTTAGTGTTTTCACCACTTCCGTTGAACGGTAGACGTCTGTAACAATATCGCTAGTAGGCAGCAGTACGAGATAACTTGTTCCCGTACTTGCACGTTGGTCACCAACCCCAGAGTTAACTACGGTCAAGCATGTCTGGCCTTTTTGCGGCTGTCTTGCGTCCTGTCGATATAGCTACAGACTCCCACAGTTTACATAATCCCCCATTTGTTCTAGTGTTGATATGTCTACGTAGTTACAGTTGGTCAGTCAACTCAAAGCCCGGTTCTGTGGTTGAGAAGTCCAGAGTGGAGTATCGAACGGCTAAAACTCTTGATCAAATTCAGTCACAGGTAATTATGCATCCGTTCCATTCAAGAAATTTTGGAGGAAACCTTGTGAATGTAAATATTGCTTAGATAATCATTACAGCCAGCTAAAACTTTATGATGTTGCCTGGATTTTAATTCTCAAACTCCCTCTGGATCTCTCTAGTAGCAGGAAAATTGTCCAAATAGATTTTCAAGAAAATTTAGTCCAGAAAAAATGTGAAAATAGTTGTGTTACCGTTTGATTTGCGCATTTGGTCCGACACATCTGTCTTTGACAGTACTTTATGAGTTGATCGCTACGTCATTAATAAGAAATGCTACCAAATACTCAACTGAAACGTACCTTTGTAACATCCGGTTACGGTTGATGTATCTGTAGAGCACAATAACTGAGGAAACGCATTCCATGAGATTATACAAACAAGCATTGCAAAAGAAACCAAATTGCATTGGATCTTAATATTTGGTCCAGACTATATGAAAACAAATCGCATTGGATCTTGATATTTGGTACAGGCTATATGAAACCAAATTGCATTGGATCTTGATATTTGGTCCAGGCTATATATAACCATAGGAATCACCAGGTTTTGCGAGGAATAATGAAATCTCCAGAATAGAAACTCCGGCAGTTATATTTTATTTGCACCCTTCCATTCATGAATCCATAACCGATCAGGACCGTAGGGGTACTACATAGGATGCGCCAACAGAGTCTTCCGGCGATTTATGTCCTCCGAGATGCGTATGAATGTGGAAAAATCTTGATATGTCCAGTCTTTGAATTTTTTTCCCCATTATTTTTGCGCCTCCTCTGTTTCTTCCCAATTCTACCTTGCAATATTTTTTTACAGGGATTCATGTCATCATACATCTCCAAACCAGGCACGTTTTCATCGTTTTACTATGGAAAGTTGTGATTCTTGTGAACCTGCAAAATTATATACTTTATTTCTTACGTGCACATTTGTCTTATGCTCTATAGGAAATGCTCAAAACGCGTATGTGACGCTTATTTTCGAAGGCATGTATCCCCTTCTCCATGTGTGCAGTGAGTGTCCAACTCTCACAACCAATAAGCATAATAGGTAGAACTAGTGGTTTATAAATTCTGATCTTCGCTCTAACACTGATGTTACTTTTTTATATTATACTTAGTCTTGATATAGCAACAAAGAAAATCTCCAGCCTCATGTAAAATTCAGTTTTGGATTTTCCATCACTACATGTGCTGGATCCTAGGTATTGCAAAGCATTCACTTTTTCAAGTTTATGCCCATACATTATGATGTGGGTGTATGTCTCTATGTCTCTATAGTTAATCAAAATGTTGATCATTTCGGTGTTGAATCTATATAATATTTATTTGCGTGATATTTTTGGATTAGCAGTATTACGTAATCTGGAGTTAAATTGTGTAGTAATCTAATTTGATAGCTAACCGTCATCATTACTGCACTATGTTAACTATAGGTTCTCTAATCCTCGTTTCAGTTTTTCCTTCGGGACGTGGCAATTGATTGTTCCGGTTTCGTGTGAATTTATATCTGACTGATTTATTTTTGTATACAATTTCGTGTGTAATATCAATGCCCTACATAGGCAAAGAATAAGAAACACATCTGGTATCTTCCAGTTGTCATAACTCACTGTTTACAGTAAAAATATTAGCACTCTCTATTGAACTACAACCCGCTTGGTTTGAGTATGTGGGTCTCAACAATGGCCCACGAGACAAACCAAACATGCAACAGAAAACATTAGTAGATGACATGCCGTTATATTGAGGTTATCTTCATATAGAAGCTTCAGGACACGTCATCTATACAATCATACTTTTCATTATTTTATTTTGTTATTGCAGTGTGTTTTATGCTTTGTAATTTGTATATATGTATGTACCATCTGTGGTTATGAGGGAGCCAGAGATGTACTACGCAGCAATGGGGAGGAGGAAACTGACAGCACTGGTTTTTTTTCTTATGGCTGAGATCCAACATAGAGCCGCAGTGACTCAGAACGTCACAATCCTTTTGACATGAATATTTGGTTGCATGCCTGGAGCAATAGAGAAATTCGGCATAACCAGTAGTCAATTGGTGGTGGGGAATGAGCACAGTGAACCCTATCTTGGCTTCAGTGGCTGGGAGCAGTGCATAGGTTGAAACCCACCTTCCAGGTGGTGTGATAGTTATTCTCTGGCTCGGTGAGGGCCGAAAATCCACTGACTTTCAAACAAAATATGTATGGGTCAAAGGACATGAGCCAATGGACTACTGGATCAGCAATGAACCTTTGAACTACCACCAATCACTGCGGTAAAGCTGACAAGTATGCCTGCTCTTTCATTTCCTCTTATACGTGTCTACATTGTGGTCTAATTTTTCATGAAAATAAGATGGCGATATTATTAATATACGAAGTCTGCATAGCTTTATGACTTCGAAATATGTAACCATACGTAACCAATGGGTATGTAACCAATACGATCACATTAAAGCAACAGATATTTATAAATAAATATCCTAGGCGCCTTCTTAGTATCAGACGGTCGAATGTCTATATATATATATATTCGCTAAACTCTTTGTTGCCTTTCAGCGTCAGGCGTATAAGAGTTTTCTGGAGAAGCTTGTGTGTGCTGAGTATATTGTGAAATTTGTCGCCTCTTTTATTTCGGTGGTCCATTGTTTTCGTGGTCAGCCCCTAGTTCTGCCTTCACTGTATCTGTCTAGCATAGCTTGCTGTGGTATTCTGTCTGATGGTAGTCTGCTGATGTGTGCAAACCATGTGACCTGTTGTCTCTTAATATATTCCAATATTGGGGTGGTGCCGGTTCTTCGTCGCATGTCCTCATTTCTCACTCTGTCTTTTAGCGATATCCCAGGATTCTGCGTATGCATGCCATTTCAGCTATCACAAGTTTACGTTTATATTGTGCTGTCGTTGTCCATGTTTTGGCATTGAGAGCACATCGTTGGCATAATAATCGTTTTGAATAGTGTTATTTTGGTGTTTAAATTAAACTTTTTATTTCTGAAGATTGGTGTCATTTGCCCTAGGGATTGGTATGCTTTACTACATCTATTGTGTATTTCTTTGTAGCCCTTGCAGTCTGTTGCTATATTGCAACCTAGGTATATGAATCCTAAGTAGATGGTCGAATGTGATATCAAAATATGAGCTGTGAAAGAGTACACACCATTCTCCAATGTAAATGGAGATGAAAGATCGAAACTGGGGATGAAACACCCTCAGAAAAAAAAATCTTCACATCATAACTAGACAAGCGTTGGGCTGGAACTTGCAGGAAGACAGTCGATAAGGAAGGTCGAAGACCGCATTTCACAGAAAATAGAAATGATCAGATCGATTGGGACCTAACTCGCACCGTTACAAAAATACAGAAATCGTTGGAGAGCGACAGTTGTGTCCTTATGGTCTACGAAGAACTGAAAAGAAAAATAAGGCTAAGATAGCACGAGTAAACATTAGATGTGTATCGATGTGGCCCATAATGCACGCTTTCGAACGTTTTTAAAAAAAAAATATTTCTCATTCAAAGTATTGTTCTCATGTGTATTTTTTTATACAATGGATTCCAACCTTTATTATGCGGGTGAATCCCTTTTGTAGAACAATTTTTTTGTGTGGCCCGTGGTGACTACGAAATAAAAATTTTTACCTCTTATGTAGACTACCAAAGCTTTTAAAGTACTACAGACAGAGTACTACAGGCAGAGTACTGCAGACAGAGTACTACAGGCAGAGTACTGCAGACAGAGTACTACAAGCCTTCAAACAGAATTAATGAGACCTTCATTCGTTACTTTTCGTGATTAGTCCCATGTTGTGCGTTTGCCAATATTTATATACTTTTAATCACATGCCAAAAATAATCCAAGAATATAAATAGTAACCAAAGGAAAACGTAACAGCAATCAAAAATGTACCGAATGAAGGCCTGTTTACGTTTAGCAGTTAGGTCCTCTATATCTACCGACGGTCACGAATCAGTAATATGTTGTTATGTATTATTCTTCTTCTTCAGCGTTAATTCTCAAACTTTCCCTGGATCTCTCTTGTAGCAGGACCATGGTCCTATTAGATTTCCAGCAGGTGGAGTGCAGAGAATTGAAATGCGTTGTGTCGCCGGTTTAATGGCGCCAATGGCCCGACACATCCGTCTTTGGTGGTGCGTATCGTTAAAATAGTTACTTTCATGGAGGTTCGATGTCTCCCAATTACAAAAAAATCTTCTGTGATATTCCCCGCACCCACGCCTTTCCAGTTTCTGTGCCCCCTCCCCAGGAATACCTGACGTAAAATGAGAACTAATGTTCTAGGGATTCCCATGACTACTTTTTTTTAAAAATATTGTAAAGTTTACTATTCGCAATCTGGGTATTTTAATTATCCCAATTCTAATGTTCGTGTTTGTGCATTTCAGTATATATATATATATATATATATATATATATATATATATATATATATATATATATATATATATATATATAGTAAAGTAATCATAGTAATTACATGACAGTTATGTATTTTAGCCGAAATATTATTCCTTGTTTATTATACGAAGTATAATTCTTAATTTTGTTTCATTTAAAGTCTGATTTTTATTGTCATTATCGAAGATCTAGCGCAGTAGTTCTCAGCTTGTGTCATATGGTCTCTGAGTGCTTCGTAGACGTGCAGTCACAGTGAACTTTGAAATGTTACCGACCCATATAAGGGTCTGAAAAATATGGCAGCTATTATGAAATTTATTTTAGCAAGAAATGTATCAATAAACATCAAAACGGCTTGATGAGAACAAAATAAAGTCGGTAACCTATTTTTCAGGACAAAAAGAAGCCACTGGAAATTAATTGCTCTCAATTTTTCAATTTTTTAATCAATTTTTTTTTAAATATATAGAAGCACTGGTTTAACATATTAGCGTTTTTACTTTTCATTCTAAATTATTGTCTTACATATACTATCTAATGTAAACTATCTATTTAACTTACTATATGTATGTTTGGTCTTTTGGGTTATGCAGACGATAATTATATATATATACACACACTCTCTGGATTCTTACATCTTGTAGTCTTCTTCTGCGTTCGTTCTCAAACTCCTGCAGATTACCAGGATGTATTCCGGAGAACGGAATGCGTTGTGTCATGGTTTACAGCATTGCTGCGATATCTGCGCATTTCGGCCTGACACATACGACTTCCGCATGGCTTTGGGTCACTGACCCTATATGGAATGGGGCAGCCATCTCCATCCCATAACCTCCTTAGTCGCCTTTTACCACATGCATGGAAGGTAAATAGTGTTTCTATTCTTTGCTCCCCTTATGGGCCCCGGCAACACACGGGCGACCTCTTGTAGTGAAATGCAAAAAGCTTTCAGATTGTTTATAATATATAAACGTCTAGACCACACTTATCATGCTCTGATTAACCTTGTCTAGTCTGAGCTCTATTCAGGAAATCACAAGTATTAACATTTCTATGAGCATTGTACGCGCATAATCTAAATCTCACTGTGTCGTTAAATATTAAGTGATGACTGTTCATACTTGGCAACATATGCAGACGAAGGCAACAAGTCCATTTGTTTGACAGGATCGGATACGGTTATTGTTATAGTCATTGCAATAACGATGTATCTCTTCATTTCTGTTTTCTGTAAACATAACCATTATCACTGCTACATCCATGCTGTAAGTGCCTTCACTACATCGCAACTCTAAATAGCATATATCAGAGGCTGTCTTTAAATACAATAACTACACTACCACTATAAATACTATCATAACACGATCACTATAAATGTTGTCTCTACAAATACATTATAATACCATCATTACACTACCACTATACACCCACAACTACATCTCCAATATAAATATCACCACTACGTCCACACTATAAACATCTCCACTATAAATACCATCAATACATCCCCACTATAAATACCATCAATACATCCCCACTATAATACTATCAATACATCACCACTATAAGTACTCTCACTGCATTCCCACTATAAATACTATCACTACACCCCCACTATAAATATTATCAATACATCACCACTATAATTACTATTAATATATCACCACTATAAATACTATCACTACATCCTTACCATAAATATCATCACTCTTCACTACAAATACTACCACTATATCACCACCCTAAATATAGCCATTACACCCCTATTGATGTTGATGACATCACACCATAAATACCATCACTACATCCCCATTCTATATACTATCACTACATCCACTCTACATCCACTACATCCTAGAGTCTAAGTAGCATATATCACATGATGTCTTTGAATACCATCCCTATATCCCAACTATAACTACTACAGATTCTTTTTCTTCTTCTTCTTTCGTTCACTTTAAACATGTCTATATCTGTAACTCTGTCTCCTGAATAAAACTCACTGTCTTTTGTAGTTCATACAGTGGTCCATAGAGCTTTGATTCCAGTGTTGTTTCCTCTGGCAAATATGTCTGTCTCAGCATTTCATACTCAGAACACTCTTGAAGTATATGTTTGGCACCAATCTGTGCTGCCTGTCAAAATGTACACATGGCTGTGTTGCCAATCTTGAACTTCGTGTGACTGCGAAGTCGGTTGTGTACCGTTCTGAGGTGTAGAATTACAACTTGTTCTGATCTGTTCATAATATGATAGTCATCTTGTGTTTGTGTGTGTGGCTTTCTTATTGATTTGATCATCTGCTTTTGCTGATGGTAGGTGATTGGTACATCTGGTGGGTCTTCGGCAGCATCTTCCTTGGCCAGTTGGTCTGCTTTTTCATTTCCTGGTATTCCACAGTGAAAGGGTATCCATTACATGGTTACCCTATATTGGTAAGACAGTTGATTAAGTAGGTTTTGCAAGTCTGTTAGTTTTCCAGGCTGGAGAGCTTGAAGCACTGACCTTTCATTTGTCGGGAATACCTGGAGTTCAGCAGTTTTTCAGTTGCCACCCTAATTGCCTGGATTTCTGCATCATAATTATTGCAGAATTTCCCTGTTGGTGTTCTGATTGTATCTCTTGGCTTGTATGGATATTCTATATATACACCTGCACCTCCATTCCTCACTTCATTCTGTGCTGACCCATCTGTGTATACTCTGACACATATGTCTTGTGGATATTCCTCGTCCAGGAAACTGAGGGTGACTGTCCTTCGCTGCACACTATTCTCTTCGTCCTCGCTTAGTATTCCTTTCCCGTGTGTCTCAATGTATATTGGTATTTCATACCTTTCACTCCAAGGGGTTTGTTCTGGTACAGACCTTAATGGGCTGTCAACTTCAGGTAGGTCTGTAAGTTGCCTACGAAGTCGTTTAGCTTGGTGGATAAAACTGCTTATTTTTAATTATCCCATTGCTAGATTTTGAAATCTTTCCTTCATTGGGTGATTTGGCATGCATTGAAACTTTTCTGCTTATATTATTACCTTTGTGTCTCTGCGTTCGACAAGTGTTTGCATTCTTCCCATTTTCTGCATCTCTGCTACGGGTGTTGATTTTATTACTCCCAACATTATCCGGAGCGCCAGCTTTTGCACTTTATCTAGATCTTGTAATGTGGTGTTTGATGCAGGACACCACGCAGCTGAACCATATTCCAGGTGTTGTCTTATGCCCTGCTGGTAAACGTTACGGAGTGTATTTCCCCTGGCTCCCCATGTAGATCCACTTAGTTTTCTCAGGATATCTAACTTCCTTCTGGCTTTTGTTGTTTCTTTGTTTATGTTGCTTCCATGTCAGCTTATCATCAAAGGTAACTCCGAGGAATGGAGTTGTTTGTCTATTTTCAAAAGTTCTCCATCTAAAAACTATCAATAAACCTCACACTATAAATGGCATCACTACATCTCCACTCTACATACCATCACTACATTCCCACTCTACATACCATCACTACATTCCCACTCTACATACCATCACTACATTCCCACTCTACATACCATCACTACATTCCCACTCTACATACCATCACTACATTCCCACTATAAATACCATCACTACATCCCCACTATAAATACCATCACTACATCCCCACTCTAAATACCATCACTACATCCCCACTATAAATACCATCAATAAATTCCCACTATAAATACCATCACTACATCCCCATTATAAATACCATCACTACATCCCCACTCTACATACCATCACTACATCCCCACTCTACATACCATTACTACATCCCCACTATAAATACCATCACTAAATCCCCACTATAAATACCATCACTACATCCCCACTCTACATACCATCACTACATCCCCACTCTACATACCATCACTACATCCCCATTATAAAAACCATCACTACATCCCCACTATAAATACCATCACTACATCCCCATATAAATACCATCACTACATCCCCACTATAAATGCCATCACTACATCCCCACTATAATGTTATATCTGCATCCTCACTATAAATACCATCACTATATTGTCATCACTGCGACTTCACTATAAATACCATCACTATATTCTCACTTTATGTACCATCACTACATCTCTATTTTATGTACTTCACTATATTATTACTCCACCCATACTCTAATAATCATCACTCACGTCTCAAATCTAAGTTCCAACAACATATCTCCACTCTAGTACCAACACGACATGCCCACTCTAAGTACCAACACCATATGTCCCATGTAAGTATCATACTTACATCTCTACTGTAAATTTTGGTAATACAGTTACCTAATTTTGTTTATCTTGATATTTGCCCTGTGTTACTCCAGCCACCTACTTCCTGTTTAGGGTTGTTACCCTGCACTGGAACAGTTATCACTTTAGTCCAGATAATGGAAATGTTTCGTCTTATTTGCGGCAATGGCCCGACACATTCTCCCAACTTCGGGGGGAATGCGCACTAGACAGTTCTCGTCCATGGGTCTATATGTATAGGCCTAGTCTATAATTTACGCCAACAATTGTGGGGAGGGTCTTTGAAATAACATTATTTTATAAAATGTTATTTCAAAGTTTGACAGTTGCAGACAAGAATGGAAGGGTAGTTGACAAAAGTTGTTGTCAGCAATAGGGCCTACTGTTGTTAATGTTATGTTATGTTATGTTATGTTCCTCCAGGGCCATAGGCGGCGCATAGGGCAGAAACCATAGCTTTCCATTTCTGTATTTGTGTTGCCAGGTCTTTCAATTCTTGCGTGTTGTTTAGGTTCATTGGCTGTTTTTAATACACCAACTAAATTGTTTAAAGGTGAAACAATTTTCCAAATGTCATGTAGTAATTTTAGTAGGTTTACTGATAAAAAAAATAATTTGGGGACGAGGTTTAAAAATTGTTTGACATAATTAAGAAGGGGATCTCTGGATTCTCGACAGTTGTTGACAAAGAGAGTGAACGGTCAAACATTAGCACAAATTTGTTGACATCATTTATGGTCATGGAGATCTAATGATGGTGGAGATATAATGATATAGAGATATAGTGATGTGTAGATCTAATGATGTGTAGATCTAATGATGTGTAGATCTAATGATGTGGAGATATAGTGATGTGTAGATCTAATGATGTGGAGATATAGTGATATTTAGATATAGTGATGTGGAGATCTAGTGATGTGGAGATCTAGTGATGTGGAGATCTAGTGATGTGGAGATATAGTGATGTGGATATATAGTGATATTTAGATATAGTGATGTGGAGATCTAGTGATGTGCAGATCTAGTGATGTGGAGATATAGTGATGTGGAGATATAGTGATGTGGATATATAGTGATATTTAGATATAGTTATGTGGAGATCTAGTGATGTGCAGATCTAGTGATGTGGATATATAGTGATATTTAGATATAGTGATGTGGAGATCTAGTGATGTGGAGATCTAGTGATGTGGAGATCTAGTGATGTGGATATATAGTGATATTTAGATATAGTGATGTGGAGATCTAGTGATGTGGAGATATAGTGATGTGGTGGATCTGTGTCTACGTTCGTTCTCATACTTCTGCAGATAACCATGACGATCGCTATGATAGCTCTCTTAGCTCTCTATTTGTACATAAATTCCGGGAGAAGAGAGAATATTCTAAACAATTTTAGAGTTATTATTTTTATTTGTATTTTTTCTGTAAACGCTTAGTATTATTGATGCAGCTATGATTCTTCCCACACAGGCAAAATATGACGTCACGCGTGCAGATATTGCTTGAATGTCAACAGCTTGTGTGCAGCGTAAATAACGTCATCATCTTCCGCCAAAGGCGATAAAATATGCAATCAAATGTTTAAAATTACGTTTCAGTTGCTATAAGTGGCAACACATTTATGAATCGTCTTATTCGAAATAAGATAAGTGTCGAGTTCTCGTTCGAGCAATGCATGATGCTTGCATATTTTCCAGGCGGAATAAAGATGTAAGATCGAATACAGCTGAATCATAATATTGATAGGGAGAGTGAGTAAAAGAGTGGAAAGTAGGGAAAGATTGTTATTTAGACAAGAGATAGTGGAAAACGTTTTCTAGGCAGGGTACAGAAATCTTTCATATACATAGAAAGAAAGTTTTTTGTTTTTTTTTAAATACTTAGAGAGGTACAGAAATATTCAGTAGACAGATGGGAACATGGAATCTGTTCAGACAGAGAAGAGTACATGGAAAATGTTTAGACGGATATGGAACATGAAAACTGTTTAGGAGGAGATGGAACATGAAAACTGTTTAGGAGGAGGTACATGAAAACTGTTTAGGAGGAGATGGAACATGAAAACTGTTTAGGAAGAGATGGAACATTAAAACTGTTTAGGAGGAGATGGAACATGAAAACTGTTTAGGAGGAGATGGAACATGAATACTGTTTAGGATAAAATTAAACATGCAAACTGTTTAGGAGGAGATGGAACATGAAAACTGTTTAGGATAAAATTAAACATGCAAACTGTTTAGGTGAAGATGGAACATGAAAACTGTTTACACAGAAAGAGAGAGAGTACAGAAACATTGTTTTGACATAGAAAGAACATGACATATTTTTAGACAAAGATTGTACAGAACTCTTTAGATAGAGCACATGAAAACTGTTTAGATAGAGAAAGTACAGGAAAACTGTTTAGATAGAGAGAGTACAGGAAAGCTGTTTAGGAAAAGAGAATACGGAAAAACTGTTTAAGAAGGGCAGAGAACTTGAAAAATGTTTGAACAGATAGGGTACATGGACACTTTAAAAGTGTTTAGAAAAAAATAACTGTTTATAACTGTTTAGCTGCTTATAACTGTTTAGCTGCTTATAACTGTTTAGCCAGTGATGTATACATAAGAATTGTTTAGACATTGAAATTCTTTTAAAACAGAGTTAGTACAGAAAAACTATTTAGAGAGAGACTGAAACTGAAACTGTTTAGACATAGAGATTACAATCTCAGACTTGTTTGGACACTGACGCACACATTATAACTGTTTAAATCGTGATGTATGCATGAGATTTGTTCAGAAAGTGATATGTACATTATAAATACTTAAATAGAATTATATATATATATATATATATATATATATATTGAATCACATTAACAACGCACCACCTGTATAATCCAGGAACAGAGTGTGAAATGTAAATATAAATGTTTACAAGTTTACATATTTGGAATATTTATTAATTTTCCCAAGAAACCATGCGTCTTTAGTTCTTGCATTTGATTGTTATGCATTACATTTAATGCTGTGCAGGCAATGGAGAAAACCAAATGGCAACCAATAATAAAAAATCGTTCACACTAACCTAAGTACCTGGTACGTCCTCCGTGTGCTTGAAATCAAGCTTGGCAGCGGCTCCTCGCGGAAAGCACAAGTATCAAAAGGAAATTCCACGGAATCAAGTTCCATTCACGTGTAAGAACAGCATCGAGTTCTTGCTAATTTTCTGCAGATTCTTGCCTGTAGACTTTGCGTCTAAGCTCGTCCCACGGATGTTCTATGGGAGAAATTGTTGGTGATAGTCCCGGCCAATCAATCGTCACAATTTTTTGCTTCTGTAGATATTGTTGTGTAATTCATTCGGTGTACATACTTGCGTTATCCTGCTGGAGAAGCTGCAAGTCTGGATAATTTGTGAACGCAGGATCAACCAATGCATTCATAATCTCATCTCTATTTGGCACAAGTGTGTCAAGTTTGGCACAAGATATGGTCGTCTTGCAGTAAGGTCTGTATCTCGAGTCGTCGCATGACTGTCATTCGAGACTTGTCTGCGTCTGCCCACTATTGCTCTTGTTGTGTGACTTGACGGGACGGAACAATTCATTAGGTGACTCAGCATAGTATGACGATCTTGCGCAGGGGTAGTAACTAGTGGTTGACCACTCCGAAGTCTATATCGGGCACTGCCAGTGGTTCCGTAACTTTCATTGTGACGTACAATACTGCTGTGGTGAAAACTTATCCTCCTGGCAATGGTCCGCGAGATCATTCCGGTCTCCAACATACCAATAGCTTGTAGACGGTCGTTTTCAGAGAGCCGTGGTATTTCAAGCAAATGTACTGGGTGTTTTGCTTTTTTATAGCGAGTATACTTATGAAAGTCTAAAGCAATACTAACAAACACCATATTTAAAAAAGGATAAATAATGTCTGCCTAACCACACAAGAACTATAACTGTCGGTGTAACAGCATCATACTCATAAGAGAGGCAAATAAACACTAGTCACAAGTCCCAATCTAGTCTTATTCGAGTCCGTCCGCAACTCTGCAGACTAATCTTAAATTGTTTGCAACTGGGCAATAATATAATAATCGCCGATTACAAATTACTCTAGTACATCCAGGAATTGTTTCACTCGGGTTATAAGCTAAGTCTTAGAGATTATACACCAACTTAATATCGTGCTCTGACTATCTCAGCTGCGAGACTAAACTAGGACTTGTCTCTCCTGGGAGACAAGCACTTGACCGAGACTCTTCTGGGGACTCCTTCCTCAGGAGTGAAATGCGACAGCCCTGCTCAGTAGTCGATCATGCAATCCTTCTTCCTCCTCCACTCTTAAGTTCCTCCAAACTTCCAGAAACTTCCAACCAATCAAAAGCTTTCATTTCCCCAGAGGAAAATCTCTGGCCAATCAGAAATTGATCCTTCTGGTTTACAATAAACCCACGTTGCCTCAGACCAACCAGAAAGCTTCTACCTGGTATGATTCCCGTCTGTCTATTATCTGACATGTTCTTAGGTAAACAAACGTTGCACTTGATCATAGCTTGACGCGTTCTTATAAAAACACACGTTTGTGTTTTATCGTCGCTTGCCACGTTCTTAGATAAATACACCTTCGCATTGTGTGCCACCAGCGTCCGTAGTGACAACATTTACACAAGAGGAAAACATTCAATGTGTTGCATTTCACGCCGTCCATCTCTTGCTATCTGTGAAGGGTTCTAACTTCTTACTATGAAACCCCTTGCCTGTGAAGCGTTCCGCAACCAGATACTATCACATCGGAAGCGGACCGCAACACATGGAGAATCAAAACCTATGTGCCGCCTGAGACACGAAAGGAACAAACTAAATTAAACTTTACTGTGACAACGACTACATATGTCCAGTGTCATAGCTGCTGGGAATCGTTATCACTTTCATTGTTTTCTTGTAGTCCATACACAAACCCGCGGATTGACTTATGCACTTTTCATTCTGGTAGCCATTCGCTCTCTACCTCATGACAAATACGAGTAAAATTCAATCTCTCAATTTTTTCCCAGCTTGTCGGCAACAGTTTATATAATAGTGGTACGTTTTTAATGTTCTCCGGTATATATATATATATATATATATATATATATATATATATATATTCATTCATTCATTCATTCATTGTATTTTAATGCTGAAGATAGGGCATAGGTCAGATCTCTCCAATTCTGTCTGTTCAAAGCTTTTTTCTGCAATTCTTGAATAGTATGAATATTGTGTGTTTTAATTTCTCTAAGTATTGTTCTTCTGAGTGTTTCCTTTGGTCTACCCCTGGCTCTTCTGCCTGTTGGTATCCATGCAAGAGATTGGTGGTGTATTCTGTTATGTCTGAGCCTAGGACATGTCCAATGTAAGACCAACGGCGCTTTCTAGTAACATATGTGATGTGGTTTTGATGTATCCATTCTCTGATTTTTTTCGTTCGGTTATGAATTAGCTACAGTGGTTGTTAGTTATCCTACGAAAGCATTTGTTTTCGATACTAAAATGTTTCTTTTTCTGGAGATAAAGAACATTTCCAGCTCTCACATCCATGTGACAGCACTGGAATGACGCAGAAATTAAATAAGCTCATTTTCGTGAGTGTGCTGATTGACTTTGACCTCCAGATATTGTTGTTCGTCCATCACAAGTGATGATGACCATTTGTTACATTCACTTTTGAAAATTCCATTTTAGTTATGTCCTTGATTATGAGTTCGTAGATGGCTAATGAGCCCTATTCGAGCTGTAAATGTCCTTGGACAGTTCGGTCAAGGAATGACGACTGTAGACGGATCGTGGTCTATTCGTGACTTTCTAGCTGCTCTCCGTTGTTGAACTGCTGCATTTCTCTTCTTTTCACAAGATGAAGCGCTCTTTTTTATTTTATAACGCCATGTTGATCTATTTTGTGCAAGTTCTTCCCATGTATCGTGGTCTATTTCACAGGCTTCCAGATATTTGACAGTTTAATAAAGGTGCTTGATGCTAATGCAATGTGAGTTATAATTTCTGTCCTGACATCGCCGTCAAGTGCTAATTTGCTTCCTAGATAGGAAAATTTGTGTCTTTTCAAGTTGTTGTCCATTTAAATTAATTGCGTACGGTGAACCGGTAAGTCCATATTTTTTGGTTTTGAAGGATTGATTTGAAGACTTATCTGTCCTGCGATGAAATTTAAATTATCAGTTTTTTGTGTGCATCTTATGGTTTTCACTCAATAATGCAAGATCGTCGGCAAAGTCGAGGAACCACAACCATATGAAGTGAAGTTTGATCAAGAACAATTGCTTGTTACATGCTGAAAATTAGATAAGCAAAACCATATCATTTTCATGTTGCATGTTATCTACAGAACGCTGCTTTTATACAAACAGTATGAAATGTTTTTCGTGCCCAAAAGGTTCTACCTTGTCATTTTTAGGCAGTCTTGCTTTTAAAATATACTAGTGAATATCACCTTCCCGGTCTACTCCTAATCATTTATTTAGTGAAACTATGACCTTCATTAATACTTTTCTGGATATATACATTTTATGAATAATCTTCTTGAACTATGCCTTCTATTAATTATCTTCCTGGAACTATGCTTTCCATTATTTGTCTTCATGGAACTATGTTTTCCATGACTTATCTTCCTGAAACTATGCTTTCCGTGACTTATCTTCCTGAAACTATGCTCTCCATTACTCATCTTCCTGAAACTATGCTCTCCATTACTCATCTTCCTGAAACTATGCTCTCCATTACTCATCTTCCTGAAACCATGCTTTTCATTATATATTATCTTCTAAGCATGAATTTCATTATTTATCATCATGTCAGTATGAATTCAATTAATAATCTTCCTGGAAACAAGCATCCATTAATAATCTTCCTGGAAATATACATCCATTAATAATCTTCCTGGAAATATGCATCCATTAATAATCTTCCTGGAAATATGCATCCATTAATAATCTTCCTGGAAATATGCATCCATTAATAATCTTCCTGGAACAATGCCTTCCATTACTATTTCTTCTGGAACTATACCTTCTATTACAATTATTTCTGGAATTATGCCTTCTTTTACCACTCTCTTTTTCACCACGCCTTTCATTACCACACTTCCTAAAAATATATCTTTATTTACTACTCTTCCTGAAACCATGTCTGCCACTACTACTCTTTCTAAAACTATGACATTTAGTGTGGCTAAAATATTTCAACTTCCAATGCCTGATATTATGAATGAGTCTTATTTGTTATGCATTTCCTCTCACAATCCTTTAAGCTAGCAGAATATAGTCCAAATAACGAATTAAACTGGGTTGTTGTTTATAATATCTTGCTCCCAGCGATATATGTACTTCTGCCCAATATATCCGACTTCAGCATAGTATTTTCGTTTTGCTGTAACTTTCAATGGGATCGTGTAACTCAGTGCTTCATATAGTGGGTCATATGATCTCTGGGAGCTACATCGTTTTTCAGAGGACCATGATATTTCTTTAGGAAATTCGGGGGTGGCGTTGGCTCGGAACTTTCTTTGGAAAAGGGGAAGGGATCACAGAACGGTAATAATTTGGATGATATATCTTGGGGAAAGTTTAGATGCTTTTTATAAGGTCACAAGGAAGCCAAATATAAAATCTGTCCCGAAAAGGAGCAATTTCCTTGAGAACAATTGGTATAGAAAATCCATATTTATGCATTCTTGACGACATGAATGATGGTCACAGTGTTAATATTATTTGCTTCCAATTCCGGATAATACCGACTCATAGACTACGAATTACTGAAGTTCCTACGAAGTTCGGGTCTTCGAGGGTGTTTACATTGTTCATCTTTGCTTAATTATAGGCATGACGAAAAATTAATGACAGGAAATACTGAATAAAACATAGGAAATATTTTTGTTGACGGAATGACAAGCTAGATCAGAGTTGCCACAGTTTTGTCATTTCTCTGCCAACTTCAATTATTTTTGTCATTTTTAGGTGTCACTTGCTATGGATTTCATAGGCATATAGTATCATTTTCTATTTTTGGTCAAGTTGAAAATGTTTTAAAGGTTAGAAATTTGACTATTGTTTTGCCATATTTCACCTGATCCACAGACTTCTAGATAAGAACCTAAAACCTCAAAGAAAAGAGGTGGCTTAACAATAGACTGGATTTCACGTAGAATATTTACCAAATCCTCATGAAGTGTCCAGCGTGCCGATCTCACACAGCGTTAATCATCTTGGATGATGCAGCTAATCATTTCAGCTCTTGCATATATTTTGTGTCACGAGCCAATGAAAAACACGGAAAAGTCGTATATTCCAGGATAAATGATGCTGCATGAAACCAGGGTGAAAAGTATCCTATGGAAGTACTTGTTTTATTTTATTTTTTCAATTGATTCGAAACGGGAAATTCCCGCTATTTATTTATTAACCGCTACTTCTATCTGTGACCTGTGTTGTCCATGTATATTTAGAACTATGTGGCTGACCGCATGCAGCGCAACTTATCTTGGCGTTGTGACTTTGTAAGTGCTTTTAATTGGTTGACAACACAAAGTATACATAAATTTACCACTCACATGAGGCAGGATGAGAAAAGTAGTGTGATGTCTTCATGCAGAACTATTCTGGAGAAGGATTTGGTCAATACTGTACGGGAAATCCCGGCAATGATTGTTGACAATCGCCCCTCATTGTGACTACCTACACGCCTAGTTGGTCCTTTTATGTGTAAAGATGTTTGTGACTTACCTCAAAACAAATTCCACTTTGTCATCTCACTTACAGAAACAGCTTTTCATTATTGAATTTGTTTTACTGGTCAAATATACCTTTCTTCCTTCATTGACTTGTTTGAGAATTACATATATATCTAACGAAATCGTGATAAAATTATGAAAGCTAAAATCAAATAACAGTGACATTATTGGCTAGACAGAGATTCGTGTCAGTCTCATTTCACATCAGGGTTGCCAGAATTTGGCCACGTCACTGTCAAATTTCACGCAGTTGTCCATTTGAAATGTCGCTGGTTGAAACTCACTTTTTTGGTCACTTGTTTTGTTCGTCAATTTGAAAATAAAATAAAAGTTAGGAATTTGACCAGTTTTGTAAATATTTTACCTGAAATATGACCCCCCCCCCCCCCTCTATTATTAATTTCATCAATCTGGCAATCCCCTACCACGTCCTTAAATCTATGACATGACTGGCAGTAAGTGTTTAATATAACGTTTATAGGAAATATATAAATAAATGTATACAATATAATGGTATACTTAAATTATGCATATTCAGAAAAAGCGATTATCCTAAGCAGTGATTCTCATGTAGCGGCCCATATGCCCTCTCCCCACCCCTCTGCCTCGGTGCCACGGAGCTTTGTTATTGAGAACACATTGGAAATTATTAAACCACGGGTCCGATTAGGGTGAGCTACAAAAAGGTAACTATGTGTATATTTAATAAAATATAATATGCATTGAGGAAAGTTGAAGAGCTATTTTAGGCATGGTTAAACCACGGAAAGATGTGCCCCGTAAGCGGGTCCATTGGGGAAAATGGTCACAGTAAACCGACTTTAATATACATAAACTAAATGTAAGAGTACGCTGAGATGTGAGCCAGTCTCATAGTACATGATTTCCGATAAGTGTCCAGATTCCTAATCAATGGTTGACCAGAAATCGCATGACACTTGCGCATTAATGATGGGACCATTATTCGAACTTCCGACCGCATAAGCTCTGTATTTTACTTCCTCTGGGCGAACCACGCGAATAATTTTTATTTGAAACAACGAATACTGAGTGGGCTCTAAACCCGGGCATTCGGGTCAGCGGTTGAATGACTTAACATTACCCAACCAAAGCTGACTTGAATACAGCATACATATGAAATATAAATATCACAAGAATTAAGCCCGTATTGAAAACTACTAACACAAAATGAATGAAATAGCGCTGCCTGAAGTAATACTACTATCACAAAGTGAAATAGCACTGAGTGAGGCAATACTACTAACTCAAAGAGAAATAGCACTGAGTGAGGCAATACTACTAACTCAAAGAGAAATAGCACTGAGTGAGGCAATACTACTAACACAAGGTGAAATAGCGATGAGTGAGGCAATACTACTAACACAAGGTGAAATAGCACTGAGTGAGGTAATACTACTAACACAAGGTGAAATAGCGATGAGTGAGGCAATACTACTAACACAAGGTGAAATAGCACTGAGTGAGGTAATACTACTAACACAAGGTGAAATAGCGATGAGTGAGGCAATACTACTAACACAAGGTGAAATAGCACTGAGTGAGGTAATACTACTAACACAAGGTGAAATAGCGATGAGTGAGGCAATACTACTAACACAAGGTGAAATAACACTGAGTGAGGTAATACTACTAACACAAAGTGAAATAGCGATGATTGAGGCAATACTACTAACACAAGGTGAAATAGCGATTATTGAGGCAATACTACTAACACAAGGTGAAATAGCACTGAGTGAGGCAATACTACTAACACAAGGTGAAATAGCGATGATTGAGGCAATACTACTAACACAAGGTGAAATAGCGATGAGTGAGGCAATACTACTAACACAAGGTGAAATAGCGATTATTGAGGCAATACTACTAACACAAGGTGAAATAGCGATGATTGAGGCAATACTACTAACACAAGGTGAAATAGCGATGAGTGAGGTAATACTACTAACACAAGGTGAAATAGCGCTGAGTGAGGTAAAACTACAAATATATGATAGTAGTTTCTATATATATGGAAGTTGGTAACTCCTTCAACCCATCTTCTTTTATTGGGTCTTCCTTTGCATCTTGATATTTCCATTCTTATGTTGTATGATCTTGCTGCGGGCCACTATCTGTTCGTTTTCATTAAATGTCCGAACTATTTAGTATGTTTTGTAATATGCTATAGACCCCACAGACGTTGTTCCAGCAGTTATTGTAATATTTTTATTTTTCACATGATATTTTTTTTTTTTTTAATATATTTTTTTTTTTTTGGTTGCTTTTCTTATACAGCTCACTTCACATGTAGTAAACTTTCTCTCCTGTTATTTAGATAGTGTCCACTTCTGACATTGATAACACAATGATGGTATAAAGGTTGAATGAATTATTTGCATTTTAGTTTTCATCGGGACAGATTAGTGTTTCACGATTGCGGTTATCTCATAATTTACGTAGTTGACTTTTTTCATTCTTATCTCGATCTTTGTCCGTAGCCGTAGAAATACTCCTAATGTATTTACTTTCCTCCATTTGTTTCGGTAGCAACTCTTGGTGCTTTATCTTTATGTGATTGTATTGGATTCTCTGCCTATAGACTAGTGTTTCCCCAAACTTTTTTTTTACCACGCCCCGCATGTCATACTAAAATTATGTAAAATGTGCATATTTTTTATATTCAATAAATTGAATTATTACCTAAATGAAGCCTAATTACAACTTGTTCGAATTGCCCCCTGAACAGTCAAATTGCCCCCTCCAGTGGGGCGTAGACCCCACGTTGTGAAACACTATATACAGCACTTATATTTTCTTTGTGATTGAGGGTGTTTTCGTTTTGGTAGGGTTATATAATCTTTCAGCTCATCTTAAAAGTGCGGTTTATGCATGGTATATTTCTAGTGCATGCGCTGAGAAGAACACATCTTGAACACTTAATAATCACTGGAAATATCAAGGGGAGAGGAAATAGGGGACGACAAAGAGAAAAGTTGCTACATGGACTAGTATTGTGGCACGGTAGAAGTTCATCAACTGAGCTTATTGACAACACAAGAGACAGAGAGTCGCGGAGAAACATGATCGCCAACGCCATTCGGCATGGTACTTGATTGATTGATTGATTGATTGATTGATTGAGATTATGTTCCTAGGTGCCTCACTTTTATTGTAGATGTTAATTCTCCTATTAATTTATATTTGTTTCACTCCTTCGTTGATTAAAAAAAACAACGGATTAAATAACCTTTCTCCTTTTTGTTATACGTCAATAGTGAGGCAGCCATCTTTAAACTGCCATTATGACGTCATATTTTTCGTCTGCACCAAAGTGGCGCGTGCAGGACACTCTTGACAGCCTTCACAACAATGGCAGGCTAATAAGACAATAACATTGTTGTTCTTTTTCTATAACACTTTTACAGATGTATATTTGAAGCACCCTCGTATCAATACACTCGTGTGTTCGATGTTGCCAGGAAACAGTGATAATTTTATGTATTGCGTGTTGGAATTCAGTTTTTTGCGCAGTGAGTACATATTTGTTTTTATGTATTCATTCCAGGTTAAGCAGAAAATGTGTGCTCGTCAGAAATTGAGATGTGTTTGCGTGTTTATGTGTAGGTTTGCGTACGTTTATGTGTGTTTCAGGACGTATTTGAGAAAGTGTACGTATGTGTAAGTTTCCCGAGTGTTTGTATGCTCGTATGTATTGCACATGCGTGTGTTTATATACGAATGTATAATTGTATGTTATCGTATGAGAGTATGCGCATTTAAGCGATTATATGTGATAAAGAGCATGTATGTTTGTTCGTGTGTAAGAGATTGTGTGCTTACATGCAATCATTTTGCCATGTGAATGTATGTTTCTGCGTGTCTGCAGGAATCGTAAAAACAAACATGTTGTTACGTTAGGTACATAAGCTTCAATTCGGATCAAATGGCATGACTTAGCATCGATTTACGAGTAAACATCTGCTTAAATATTTTAAACTTTGGCAAGTGTCACACAAAACAATAAAACGCGGGCAAACTGGTGATTCGCAGATTTAACACTAGAAGTTTGTAAACAAGTTTGTCTTAAAGTCTATTTTTTAAATAGAAAGGAAACCATAGAGAGAACCACAAATTAGTTGCCTTTTTCTGAATTTAATTATTGGCAACTGTGTTTTTTCCCATTAATTTTCCTGTCACATGTGGTCCGTACCTAAATCCTAGTGGTCTATAGTGTCCTCTCAGGAAGTTCGTGTAACCAAACTGTTAATTAAAAACAGGTGTCCTTATACCTAAATGTCATTTATGTTCAATGCTTCCAATTTGTGTTTCTTTCCTCTTTAGTAATCAATCAGTATTTCACTCGAATGCCACCGGGAGCCGAAAGGGGAGTAAATAACAGCGATACTATTATCTGCCACGTATTGTCAGAAGAGGCGACTAAGGAGGTATTCAGTGGAGTCGGCTGTCCCATTACACAAGTCAAAGTGATCCTGAATCTATGCTGAAATTTGATGTAGAAAGGAGCAGATATCTAAACCAAGCTATAAACCATGACACAACTCATTACATTCTCTGGACTACATCCTGCTAATCTGTAAAAGTTTAAAAACAAAAGAAGAAGAAGAAGAATAACCATTATTCATTCAGTCCAATATTGGTCATGTATACAGCGGTTTCTTTTACATCTCTGCGGGTTCCCCACAATGTGGTTTGCAGAAACGTTCCTGTGAGCTGGCTTGATTTCCCTATATATCCGCCCCTCACAGAAAAGTTGCGCTCCGCCTGGCAAGAATATACTCGTATCACATAACTCAGTAACTACAAGATAAATCCCAGGTATCTCCGATAATTGCACATGTAAACAAACTTTATGATTCAGGACTGAACCCGCGACCACTTGTGCACCTGGCAAATGGCTTTAACATTATTCCAGGAAGTTACACTGCGATGTACTAAAACATACAGCAATAAAGTGAGAGTTTGAGACAGGAATGAAAGAACGACTACGTATTTATTCGATCCACGGAATTGCGAGTTTTCACTCTTTTTTTCCCTGTCCCAAGTAGTGGTAGGTGTATGTCTTCTTTAGCCGTTTTGTATCTATTTAATGCTGTTGTTATTTTTCCGGGGCTTGCTTTAAAACCCAGATGACTGTTTCAAAAATTATGGAATGGGACCAGGAATAACATTTTTTTACTGGTCCGATGCTGCTTTGACTTGCCTCTTCCCAGACTGTCATCTATATATATAGTGAATCCTATGTGTACTTCAGCACTTTCCATTCTGCACCACCTAAAGTCTGCCGGCACTGTCTCCCAAATTTGGAAAGACATGTACCATCGTCACAGCTCTGAATTTGATGGTCTCACCTCAGGTTTCCCTTCCTTCTGTTGGTTTCTGGGTGTCAGTTCCTCGTGCGGCATCAAACCAATGAGATCTTGCCGGTCATGATCACAATGCCACAAGTGTGAGAACCCTCTTCTCCTGATGGGATGATCAACAAACACGACATTGCAAAATGAAAACATATAACTATAAAGATAGAATAATGGTGGCGTTTTCACACAAAAGAGTCTCAATCTAGTCATATTATCTTCTAGAAATATAATGTTGCATTATATTTTGTCTGGTGGCCACTTACGCCATAAACGAATGGTACAGAGTTGATTTTCTTTGCTCCCCTTTCTGGCCGTGGCAGCACACTGATGTTTTCTGATCTTTAAATAGTGCATGCCAGATTGTAAAATTTTGGTAGGAATGCTAAATAATAATTGTAAAATATAATAAAACTTCAGATCAATAACATTTTATTATAACATATACGGCTATACAATCACAACATTTGTGATATCGCATCCATAGAAACACAATATCCTTGACATCACATTTATACAAACACAGCATTCTTGTCATCCCATCTATACAAACACAGCATTCTTGTCATCCCATCTATACAAACACATCATTCTTGTCATCCCATCTATACAAACACAGCATTCGTGTCATCCCATCTATACAAACACAGCATTCGTGTCATCCCATCTATACAAACAATCCAAGCAGTTGTATACATAAAAAATCGTTAATTTAAATATTAATTAATTTAATTTAATAAGATTACTAAACAGATCAATGAAATAACGACGCCATGGTGTATCAAAAAATATAGCGGAAAAATTGTTCTGTCTCCCACATTTGATCAATTACTATTGATTGAATCTGAAAATAACTATAATTGATATTTTTGATATCGATAAACGTCAATTATTAATGTTCGTCCTTTGGCTTGTAGCTTGGAAATCATATCTCTCTGTCTTTGTGAGATTTCTGGACTTGTATCAAATGTTAAATCTTATTACTCATATTTCAGCATTTGTTCTCACACTCCTATTGGCTAGCAGGATATACTCATGACTACATAACGTATTGCTTACTGATTTATATCATTATTGCGATATCTACGCCTTTCAGTAGTATACATTAGCCACGTTGATAGTGAGCTTGCTTACGTTGTTAAGCACTGAGCTCACACTAAATGCTCACAATTTATATACGACTTGTCACAACCAATGTAAATGAGTGTGCAACGACGTTTTAGACACAGGTATATTCAATCTTCAGTTATCTGACCAGTTGATCGGCTAGAAATTGTTAACAGTAATTTCTGCGAGACCACCCGATGAAATGCATTTGCCATTATAGTTTCTTATTTTTGTATTATCTTTGTGTGGGCACGGCCTGATCCAATGAATTCGTAACATTTTCCATTTAGGTCCACTTTTCATTTCTCCTGGTTGCTTCTGATTACCGTATACATTTCCTGATAAGGTCTGCCGTTTCCATTTCGTTCCTAAATGGTCGGTCATTCTCAGATGGGACCTTCTATATCGATACGAAATCTTTACAATTGTTTGCAACCCTCTGATTGTCTCTAGTCCAGTTCGACTCGCCGCATTCAGGAATTCCTTCAAAGAGAAAACGGAAACCTATAATTAATTATGTGTTACAACTTTTTTGGTCATCTCTCCTCTCTGAAGGCCCGAGTAAGTGAAAATCGAGCGGGCTCGGTTTCGATTCAAGGGCAGGAACGTAATCTTAACACAATGTGGTGTTCAAAATAGTACACAGATTTCTCTATTATCAGATTTCACAAGATTTCTCTCAGATCTTACTGTCACATATGCAAAGTGACAAATGAAAGAATCTGGTTTTTAAAAAAAGGGTTTAAAAGCCATAGAAGATTGATTCCGTCCCTCTCAACGAACTCCGTAACTCATAGCACATAACTCCGTAGCTTCAAGTGATAATCCACAGGGATCTCCGAAAACAATCCACCTTATAAACAAGACTAACGTGACCCTTGAACACAAGGCGAACAGCTTAACAACTACGCCAGGGAGATCCCCTTGAAAGAATCGGATCAGCAAACATTAATGACGTAGACCAGTTCTACTGTCCGGTAGTATATACACTGAAGTACGGCCTTGTACCACAAGGAATACAAATTAAATGGCCAACGACCAAAACGTTTCTACTTTTCTTCGTATGTTTTCACTTTGTCTTTTATTATCTATTGTAGGTGGAGTAGAGAACCTTTATATGAAATTTATGCCAATAATAGTTTGTAGACTTCCTTTTTTTTGGCGCATTCTTCTTTAAATACACAGACTCTTTTAAAAAACATATTTCCTTTCGATATATACTTTCCACACATTTTCATGCTGACAAAAGTAAATACAGTTTCTTTGTATGGACAGTTTTCCCTCTCTAACCTAACACGAATACGAGTATGCTTCTAATTATACCCCCCTTAAAATTGTGATATAAATTAGAATAGCTACTGCATTATCTTGTAACCTGTTAACATTGTTGATAATGATGTGAAGAGGGCTCTGCACGTGTTATATTGGTCCAGATGAGCTACGTGACGTCATAATGACAGTTGAAAGATGGTCATCCTGCTATTTACATGTACAGAAGAGATGCAGCGTTGTTATCCTGTTTTTTTTTTAAATGTATCAATAAAGAGATAAAATCTTCATAAATTCATGACGAATGAACCAGCATGTAATGACGCATGTCTACCAATCCAGCAAGTGTATGAATAAGGTATGAAGTTTCATGAAGTCGTCATTTGTACCTTCTTCTTTCGTTCGCCTGGAACATTCTTATATTTGAAGGCGTGTCTATTCTATAAACTAGACTGTGTTTTGTAACTCGTACATAGGTCCGTAGAGTTTTTCTTCTACTGTTGTTTCTCTGGGCCAGTGTATTTGCCTCAGCATTTCATATTCCGGGCATACCTGAAGAATGTGTTCTGCTGCCTAGGTGCCTGTCCACATGTACACACAACGTCATATACATTGTCGTTGCCAATCTTGAATTTTTAAGGCGTACCGATATTGAACAGTCTGTCTCAGATCTCATGCAATCTTGAAACTTATTATTCATATAGTGAAATGGTGAGTTGTTCAAAACATGGTTGTCGTTTTGACTCTACAGAAGTTTGCTTGATTAAAAGGAACTTATTTAATTGAAAGGAGGTTGTTTGATTACGTGATGTTCTTATTACAGATTGATATGCATAAAATTATAAATTACCTATTCACGGTTATTTAGATTGAAGCATATCCACTATAGAAGAGCAATCTTCTAGAGTTCGGAACTAAACTTTAGAAATTTTGTGTCAGGACGGAGACAAAAAAACATATGTTAGTCCTTTGAAGTTTCATCGTGTTTATCTCATTATCGTATTTCATCTCAGCATCTATCTCTAACAGTCAAAAATGGTTTTAACATCAAAAGTTTTTCTGTATGTAGTCACATCTTTTGATTATGTACTCCATTGTCAAATATCAAACCCAGCCGAAGACAGATGTATTGGACCATTGGTGTTAATAAAAAGGCTACACAGCGCATTTCCATTCTCTGGACTACATTCTGCTGGAAATCTAGTAGGACCATTGTCCGGTTACAAGAGAGATCCGGAAGATGTATGAGAAGGAAGCCTGAAGTAAAAGAAGAAGACTATCAAACATTGAAAATTGTCACTGTCTCCTGAAGTTTATTTCGTCCTGAACAATGTTCTAAACTATCAACATCAAAGATGTAACGTAATAGTTCCCTTCCTTATCAATGTTTCAGGTCGTATTTTACAGTTTGACTGAGATACCTTGTACTTTGATATATTGAAAAAAATGTGGGTAACATATTCTATTCAGGACGTAGCCATCAAACCAAGCATTTGTAACTGCAATGATTTTCTAGGAAAAACAATTAAGATTTAATAGTTTACCATTGCTTTCTATTGCACATTTTAGTCATGATGCATAATTCCCTGCTACGGGATTTTAAACCTGTATATTTGCCCTTATAAACGCACCATGTAGGTCGCTGCCACAGCGCCAGACATTAGACCGTTGAATATAGCAATTAAAATTTAATAAGTGATAGGCCAGTAAAGTGACATAATCTTTGTGATACCCCCTTGTAGACATGGTCGCGGCCATTTCACCCTCCACAATTTTCATGTTTTTCTTTGTTGTCACTTCAGCAAAACACTGAGCCCTCCCCTCCCCCCCCCCCCTCTTCCAGTGTACCATATGGTCCACACTGAGAGCGACTGAATTAGACGACCAAAATTATGTTTATGAAAACGGCTTTCAAGTGTAAGGGATGCAACCGAAATAATGTATAAAGCCGTAGGTAGAAATAGGGCAGAAGTTATTTAATGACGGTTTTTCTCCAGAGAGTTGTCTTCCCAATGAACTCTTTGAAGCTCCCTGTCTTGGGTCATGCGGCGTGCATTTTGACGTATTCATGTTATCTTTAATGTCGTCTGTCCATCATCTTCTTGTTCTGCACCTTTTCCTCCTCCCAGATGCTCTGCCCTCTATAATTTGTCTTTCTAAACAATGTCTCGTATATGTCCGAATAGAAACACTGACAGATGTCTACATGAATTAATATGGTATACACAACAAAACACAGAATATAATCATACAAATTACAATACACAGGACATAATCAACGTTTCGGACCTGTGTATTATGGACGTTTCGGACGTCGATTATGTCATGTCTATTGTCATTTGTATGATTATATTCTGTGTTTTGTTGTGTATACCATATTAATTCATGTACACATCCGTCAGTGATAGTGTGTCAGTCGTCATCAAGTAGAATTCCATTACCTGTCTTTCACGTGAGTATTATTTTCAATTATGTTCTACTAACAGTACTACCTTCTATTGATTATGTCCAAACAGGTGTAGCTTTCTTTTTGCTATTGTGTTTAGTAACCAACACTCTGACACCTACAATGTGTTTATATTATAATATCTGAGTTTCTTCTTTTTTTTTCTTCCATGAGAGAATCAATTTTATACAGTATATTTCTGTAGCATTTCATCTCAAAGGCGTTGATCTTTTTTTCCTCTGTTTCACTTAATGTCCATGTTTCACAGCCGAAAACATGTTGCAACCGCAATAATAAAAGTTCTTAGCGTTAGGAGTTTCGTTTTTTTAATTATATTGTTTTTCCATATGTTTTTCAATCGTGTTATTTTACAATATGCCATTGCCAATGTTTTCCTCATCTCTGCCATGCAGTTTCCTGCACCGTTGATGTTTGCTTCTAAGTATTCGCATTTATCCACACACTCTATCTCCGTATTATATCGTATGATGTTTGGTTGTGTTGCTATATCTGTTGACATGATTTTTATTTTTTGTGCGTTTAAATATACGTTTTGTGATTCGCTGTATTTCTTTGTGTTCGTGATCAGCTGTTTCAGTACTTTTATATCGTTTAAAGAAGCACAGTGTCCTCTGTGTAGCCTAGTTCGGTGATTTCAAAACCACCGATGTTTAAAGCATGGTAATCGCTATGTTTATCTTCTCTCACATTTTTCATTATATTTTCTGCGTATATGTTTAATACGTATAAGGAGAGTGTGTATCCTTGTCTTACTCCGCTCTGTACCTCAAACTACTCTGAGAGATGGTCTTCTAACTTCACTGCAGCCTTTTGATCTCAGTAAAGCTCTTCTATAAGATGACTCAGATGTATTGGGAAACCCATGTTGCTCATGATCTCTAATAGTTTCTGGTGTTGGACGCAGAAGAACGCTTTTGAGTAGTCTATGAAGCACATGTGCAGTCAGTTAAGAATTCCCTACACTTCTCTATGACAAGCCTCATGTTAAGGATGTGATCTCCTGTTCCTTTGTCCGATCTGAATCAGGCCTATGTTTCATTTATCTCCATTTCTAATCTTAGTTTGATTCTTTGCATTATGATATTTAGCATTATTTTACTTGATTGACTTATAAGGGCCATAGTTCTGTAATATGCGCAGATCTGAAGGTCGCCTTTTTGGGGAGGGGTATGTATACTTATTTTTCCCCATTCCTCCGGCCATGTGCCGTTTTCCAATATTTTTTTGCAGCAGTTTGTGGTAGATCTTGATGCTGGCCTCGTCTCCCACTTGTATCATTTCTGTTTTAAAACCATCGTTGCTTGGGCCTTTATCTTTCTATTGCGTATGACTTCTTCCTTTGTAGGTTCTGGCTCTTTTTCATATTCTTTTACTGATTTGTTTTACGTGGGTCTTTGCACTCTCACTGCAGCACTCCTTCCATCTATATAAGATTTCACGTTCTGTTAATATATTACCTTGTTTATCTTTCAGCACTTTTAATGATGGTTGGAGTTTGTTGTCTCTTAGGTGTTGTACATTTTCGAACATCATTTTACTGTTACCCTGGTTTGTTTGCCCGTCTATTTCAAGGCATATTTTATTTATGTTGTTTTGTTTGTCTTGCCTGATTCTTCTTTGTACATCTCTTGACAGACTTCTATAATGTGTTCTATTTTTACTACTGTTTTTGATTTGTCATCTTTCTTGGATCATGTTCATATTTTCTTCTGATATGTACTAGTTTTTCTTTAACTCTTTTTCTGTAGCATATTTTCCACACAGATTAAAAATGCCACTTATTTTGTTTTTGATTTCACTTGATGTGTAATCTTCATATAATTCAAGTAGTTTTTCGAATTTGTTTTGAATTTCGATGTTATATTCTTTAGGGATAGATGTCATATGGTATCTGGAAATGAATGACCTTTTTTATTGATTTTTTTATACTTTACTTTAAATTTGTGATGAATAACTCATGATCAGTGTCTGGTAGTGTCTTGCATTTTAGATTGTTTACTTTCCATATTTTTTTAATTATATAATCAATTTGGGGTTGTTTTGTTTTTTTAAATAAAATGTATTTATTGCTGTCATGTTGTATTCTGCGCAGAAATTTAACAGACATTCCCTTCTCTAGTTTCTGCTGTCTAAACAGTGTCTACCTTGATGCGTGTCGTGTTTATCTATAACTACTTTAGCGTTGAAGTCACCTAAAACTATATTGATATCTTGTTTGTTTTGGGGGGTTGTTGTTTTTTTTGGTCAAGCGCCAATTGAAGTTGACCGTAATAATTTTAAATTTCATCTGCATCTGCCACTGATATTGGAGCATAAACTTATGTAATGGAGATGTTTCTTTTTTTCTCCCTTTATTATGATGGTGATTATAAATTATATATTTATTTACAGGGTAATATTCGAACAAAGAAGGATGTGTTGTATCACCATGTCTTCAACATTTATGCAGAGAACATAATAAGGAATGTAAGAAATAACCAACAGAGAAATAAGAAAAAACAGAGACCCACTCAAAATTAAAGGCCACGAGATACCAAAACTAAGATATGCTGACGATAAAACATTATTAGCACACAGTCAAGCAGGTCTCCAACACCTCATAAACTCCATTAAAGAACATAGTGATATACAAAACCTATTTCTAAATGGAAACAGGACTAAGATTATGACAAGCGACAAAACCACTAGCAAGTTCTCAATCAGCATCAACAACAGCGAATTAGAAAGAGTCACCAGTTTTTAATACCTTGGATCTCTTATCAACAGTAATGGGGACTGCTATGAAGAAGTCAGAAGTAGGTTGTCTATCGCGTCAAACAAGCTGATACAAATAAAATGAGCTGTTGCAAAACAATAAAACTAACATTCCTAAGAACTTGCATTTTCCCAGTGGCAATATATGGGTGTGAATTCTGGACAATCACGAACAAAGTGAAAAATAAAATAGCAGCATTTGTAATAAAATGTTATAGAAAAATCCTCAATATGCCATGGAACAAAAACGATCACCAATGAAGCTATCCTGAGAGAAATGAATGCAAAGAAAAACTACTTAAACGGCATGGTTCTTTCCATAAAACTACAATATTTTGGCCATATCAACCGTCATGACGGCCCAGAGAAAACCATAATGGAGAGGATGATGCCAAAGAGTCGAACAAGAGGCAGACCAAGAATGAGATTGACTCAAGACAACAAACTCCACCTGAACATGACAATAGCAGAAACAGGAAGACTGGTTCAAGATAGAAGTTTCGAAAGGCTGTAATGATTGCTACATCCTTTTCAGGGTATGTTACATGATGATGATGATCCGCATAAAGAGCATTTGATGTTTTTGGAGAGATGGATGTCTATCCCGACGAGACCCCCTTTTTCCAATGCGGAGTTTGGTGGCTAAGTTTTTTTTAAATTTCGAACTTGAATTGCTTTGATTTTATTATGTGTGTACGCATGGTGTCTGTTTCTGGGGTAATTTCCAAGAAGGGAATACTGGAGTATGTTGTTTTTTTATTTATCAGAAATTGTGTGACGTCATTGATTGTGCGCTTATAAATTTAAAAAATGGCTACCATAAGTTTCTTAGCGTACCTGCGACCAAGAGAGATGTAGTTAGTATGTTACAAGCGAGGACTGCTGCCGAATACACAGATATGCGTGTCGTGCACTGAGAGCCTCATATACGCGCCAGCCACTGAGAGTCCACAATTTTATTCCTTGTAGATAACTGATCGGTAATGATAGCAAATGGAAACAAGTGCTGAAAAAAAATGAAAAACACATATTTGCATGCCTCGTGTAATTTATTTCGTTTCGCTTCCCGTAAAGAAGAAACGGTAGTCTCGTTATGCAAGAGTGAAACTTGTGTTTAATATCGTACAATTTGACAATATTTTTCCATTTTCTTGGGCGACTGTTTGAATGGCTGTTAGGCCCTCCTTTGTATTTGTCTTTTGAAATTGTTTCCCTTTCATGCATACAACTGTTTCTTTATTGAGGTCGAAGTTGTATTTTGTCTATAGTATTAGGGGTGACCATAAAAAGATAGACTCCCAACGATTGCAA
Organism: Meghimatium bilineatum; assembly: GCA_034231615.1. Lineage (NCBI taxonomy): Eukaryota > Metazoa > Mollusca > Gastropoda > Stylommatophora > Philomycidae > Meghimatium > Meghimatium bilineatum. Next base: position 36,676,010 of record CM067320.1, read on the forward strand.
TCTGACAGTCTCAAAGAATTATACAACACATAAATTCAAAAATCATTATCTGCATCAAAATATTTGAACGAACAAGATGGGAATGTCAAAGAAAACATTGAGACTCAAATGGAAGTGCTCAAAAACCGGTATAATAGAGTCCGCAACAAATACTGTAGGGTTTATACAAAATAAAAAGAAGCCGTGGATTAGCAATAGCACATGGTCCAAAATTCAAGAACTGAAACAAGCTAAAAATGAACTTCCTAGCAGCAAGATCAACCACCACTAAAGAACTCAGCAAACAACAATACAACCTTCTAGAAAAAGAAGTAAAGTCAAGCATTAAAAAAGGACAAACACCACTACATCGAAAATCTAACAACTGAAGCGGAAAACTCATCAAAAATAGGCGACAGGAGAACACTATTTAATATCATAGAAACCTGGGGGGGGGGGGAGACCATCCCCTACCAGGCGCGTCCACAGGTTGCGGATGTTGGAACAACCTCCGGATATGGATTCTCATATCTGGTGGTTGGCTGCAATATAAGACAGATCTCTAGACGAATAATCCAGATTTCTGGACGAATAAGCAGTCGCGGACAAACTGACGGATGTTGCCCAACAGGACGGGGTGGGATATCAGGTGGCACTGATATCTCCACTAAAATACCCCATGTGTCTCGTGACGGGCAGCATCAAGCAAGTATGAGCCGCTATAAGCGCAAGCCAACAGCTGGGGTCATTGATAACATATACAGCCCAGTAGGAAGAGCCATTAAATTAGAAACAATGAATATTACAGACACACACTGTATTGTAGTGGGCGACTTTAACAGCCACTCTGAAAGGTGGGGTTACCAGCAAACTGACTCAAGAGGAGAAGAAGTGGAAGAATGGGAAATCGATAACAATCTTTTTCTATTTAATGCACAGGATGATCCCCCAACTTACTACTCAAGGAGGTGGAAATCAACATCAACCCCAGATTTAGCGTTTTCCACTGGCGATTTATCCCATAAAATATGTAGAATAGTTATGAACCAGCTAGGGGACCACAAACCAATAAAACTCACTATTAACCTCAACTACACACAGGAAGAGCAGAAACCTCTTCCCCGCTGGAACTATAAGAGAGCAGACTGGGACAAATTTGCAAAACTCTCAGACGCATATAGTGAACCTATCAACACCCATCCAAAAAAAAAAAAAATAAAGAATATGACGGAACAGCTAACTGAGGCAATACTTAGGGCAGCAAAAAAAAAAACAATACCAAGAGGGGCAAGAAAAAAACTACAAACCGTACTGGTCCTAAGAAATACAAAAGCTTGAAGAAAACCTGAATATGGCCAGAGAATTAGCAGAAACAGAGCAGAGTACAGAAAGCAATATAGCTCTCAAGGCAGCCTCAGCTAAATACAAGAGGGAGGTAAAAACATCAGCAAGAAGGAGATGGATCGAAAAAACCGAGAGCCTTAACATGGACAAAGATGGAAACAAACTCTGGAAACTTGCCAAGGCATTGAGTGATGAAAACAGTAGCCGACCTCCAATAACACTTGAATATAATAACAAAATGCACACGGGAAAAGCAGCAGCAAACTTTTTCATTAAAAATTATGCAACTGTGAGCCAGATAAACATACCAAAAGAAAGAAAAAAAGAATTCAAGAATAAAATCCATGGACTAAAGGATATGCCTATGGTGATAGAAGAGCAAATGTTGGCAAAATTTACGGAAACTGAGCTAGAAGCACTACAGAACCTCAAACTCAAGAAGTCACCAGGTAAAGATGGGGTTACCAATGAGATGCTTATGAAACTGGGGCCTAGAGCAAAGAGAAAACTTCTAAACATAGTAAACACTAGCTAGAGAACAGGACAGGTGCCCACGGCATGGAAAGAAGCTATCATGGTACCCATTTTAAAGCAAGGCAAAGACAAACTCGACCGAAGTAGTTATGGACCTGTCAGTCTCCTCAGATGTATGGGCAAATTAATGGAGAAAATTATCAACAGAAGACTCATGTGGCACTTGGAAGGAAAACAACTCATAGCAGCACAACAGAGCGGCTTCCGACAACACAGATCAACAGAAGACCAGGTCGCCTACATAGCCCAAGAGATTGAAGACGCATACCAAGAAATGAAAAACACACTTGCAGTGTGGGTTGACATGGAGAAGGCATTTGACAAAGTTTGGAAAGATGGACTCAAGAACAAGCTCCTTAGACTAGGAATCAGAGGACACTTATATAATTGGATATGCAACTACATGGAAAAAAGATCAGCTAGAGTGCAAGTACAGGGAAAACGTAGCAGGAAGAGAATACTAGAACAAGGTGTCCCGCAAGGTGTACTATCCCCTACACTCTTCTTAATTTACATAAATGATATTATGGAGGGCATACTAACTGGGGTACACTCTGCAATGTATGCAGATGACCTGGCCTTGTGGAGAGGAGGGGTGACAATAGCAGTTGGAAAAAATAGAATGCAAGGGGCACTGCACAAACTAGAAAATTGGACCAAGAAATGGTTGCTTACCATTAATGAAAAGAAAACCACACACAATATTCACCCTATCCAACAAGGTACAGAAAAGAACACTAAAAATAAACAATCACGTACTCCCACTAGAGCAGAACCCAACATACCTCGGAATTACCCTTGATTCTAGAATGACATGGGCAAAACAAACAGAAAAAGCAGAGAAACGAGCCAGAAATAGAATGGCAATAATGAAAAAGATAGGCACAAACTGGGGAGCGGACAGCAAAATCTTGAAAAGGCTATACACAGGTAGAGTTAGGCCAGTACTAGAGTATGGCATCGCAGCCTGGGCCACAGCATCTAAAACGCAATTCCACAAAATAAACAAAACCCAGAATCAAGCTACACGTATTATGACTGCATCTATGAAATCTACACCCATAAATACATTAGAAACAATAACTGGCCTTCAGTTAATAGAAGAGACATGAAAGTAGTTCAACAAGCAGAAAAATACAAGAGACTCCTGAATCATCATATGCACCAAAGAATTAATGGCTGGAGAGAATTAATGCACCAAAGAAAAGCAGGCTGGAGAGGAGCAACTTCTCAGAAAATGCAAAGAAACTGATACCAAAGGCACCAACTATAGGACAAGCGAAACCAAGGCCCATACAACCAGCCAGTATAATCCCCCTTGGGCATACAGACTCCCACAACTAAAAGAACAAATAGAAGGTATAGAAAAGAAAGGAACTCAGACAGAATTGGAGAGAAAGCGTATCACAGAACAACACATCGGCAGTTAATTACCCACAAGATGCATGGACTCATGCCTATACAGATGGCTCGGCCACAAATGCAATTGAGAATGCAACCAAATGTTCAAGTCAAAAGGATTGTCATGTCCTGAGTCGGTGTGCCTCTATGATGTGCCTCAGCCATAGGAAAAACAGTGTTGTCAGTTTCCTCCTCCCCACCGCTGCGCAGCAATTCTGTGGCTCTCTCCCAACCATACATAAACACAAAAAAAAGAAAAAGAAAACAACATAGCATAAAATACATTGTAATAAAAAATTAAAAGTATGAGAAGCATACTTGTATAGATGACATGCCATGAAGCTTCTATAATAGATAACCTCAATATAACGACATGTCATCTACTTAGGTTTTTCTGTTGCATGGGTGGTTTGTCTAATGGGCCATTGGTGAGACCCACAGACGCAAACCATGCGTAATGAAACATTCAAATTGTCCTCTTTTTTGTTTTATTATGTCCTCCTTTTGGTGTCCACATCCAGGCAAAAATAAAAATCCGGGTTGCGATTTCTCGCTTAACACGACCACTCCTCCAGTCGACTCAGCTGTAAATGAGTACCTAACGCATGAGTTAGGGGAGGTAAAGACAGCAAGGAAGGGAAAAACCACCCTACCTAATAGTTGCTGCGGTTTAGTACATGAAGAGTTATCTTCATCCCCGACGGCAGGTAGCTGCCATGGGACATACCTTTACCTTTGGTGTCCACGTCCACCCTAGTCAAGACGAATACGATCAAACATAAGGAGAGGGGTTTTAAAGCCTCATCGTGGCCCGGAACAACGTATTCCCTTTTGAATACAAGTCCACCTTGGTCACAGTAATCGTGCGACTATAAAAATTTCGGTGGCTGATATCACACGAGACTATGCGTACACGATCTGGTGTAGGCAAAGTAGAAATAGGCGGCAAAAACAAAATCGTTAACGAAAATTTTAAGCAAATATTATGACGTCATCAAGAAATGCGGTCTATAGTAGCTGGTGTATGTTTAAATGCCCCTTTGGATTTTTAGAAATAACGTTAATTGTAAACGTATGCTATATTTAATAATGGTTATTGTATCTATATATATAAAATTGTCCAAAAATAATTTACTTGAAATTTGTTGAGTAATTACTAAGAATAGCACTTTCTATGATTGTTTATCTTGATGTATTTTGCTGCATAAGTCTTGTTGCTAACATGGACAATTGTCTGGCATACAAAATGGTGCAAAAGAGAAGCGTCAACGTCGAAAATTGTTGAAATATTGTTAAAATCATTCTGTTTGAAGTCACAATTTGTGGAAGTGCATAATACATAAGTGAACATTAGGTAGGCATTCTTTGCATGCCTTCGTAAATTAAAATATTACTGTTTAGTTAGTCGTCAGATCATTATCATCACTGCAAACTGGACACGTCCACTGAGACTGACCGACTGTTGTAGACACAATTTTCAAAAATGAGTTTACATCATTATAGCACAGTTACATAGCCCCGGAAAATCGAAACTCAGCCAAGTCTGTGCGTCATTTCTGAAAATAAGTTATAAATTTCGTTTTGAGTTAATTTTGTATCAAAATAATTTATAAGAAAATGTGCACAAAGTTGTGATAAAAAATTGAAGTGAAGCGAAGCCAATAATTCGTGACATATCTGAGTTATTTATGATAAAAAATATAAAAATTATAGATTATTGTTTTTTGGCAAGATAAGAATAATCTGGGAAGTACATTATGCTAATTTTCAGATGCAGAGCTCATTAATTTTAAAAATGGTGGCTAATTTGCATAATTACAATTTGCATAATTAAAATGCAATTGTTAGGTATAATTGTTAAATATCTCAGTTATTTATGATAAAAAATATAGCAAATTATTATACATTTTTGTGTTTGACAAGAAAAGACGAATATTCAGAGAGCGTTGTGCCACTTTTCAGATGCACGCAGAGCTAATAAATATTCAAAATGGCTGCTAATTTGCATAATTAAAATTGTATTTAATAGCCTAATTATTAAATATTACAGTTATTTACAATAAAGTATGCTACAAACTATACATTTTTGTGTTCGGGAAGACAGATCTGCAGAGCACATTGACTTAATTTTCATATGCAACCAAAGATAATTAATCAAAATGGCAATTAATTTGCATAATTAACATTACATTGAATAGATAATTATCAAATATCTTTGTATCTGTGGTTTCGTCCCTTGCAGTGTTAGATAAATTGCGTAAAATTAGAGATTTTGGTAAAGGCGGGTTAAAAGGATTATAATTAGTTTATATATTTTTAGGAGGGGGGAGAAGGGTTAGAATCAGTGTTTAGATTAAATAATTAATTCTCTAAGAATTCTCGTCTAAGGGTGAATCAATATGATTTATAGCACAATGGTGGACGAAACATAATTTTTACACCATGTTATTTACAATATGATATCCTACTAACTATACATTTTTGTGTTCGGAAAGAAGAGGTGAATCTGCAGATCACATTGACATAATCTTCAGATGCAGCCACAGCAAATTAATATTCAAAATAGGGCTAATTTGCATAATTAAAATAATTATTCAATATCATTATTTATGATAAAATATCCTACAATGTTCTTGTGCTTTAAATGTAATGAAACGTTCATGGATTATTCATGTACATAATGATATTGATATGTTTAGTTTTGTGAGCTGCTTCTGTAGTGGAGTATAATTCATTTGCCTTGGCCTTGAGTGGTAAGTAGACATTTTTAAAATTTTGGTAAATCTTTCTTTCCTGCGTACACTCAACACTACTATAAATAGCACACTGTTTTCATTTTTAAGTAGACAACGTCACAGAGTTCAGCGAGGAAACCAGAGAACCAATCGAATCGACGCATGCTGTAACGTCACACCCCCACTGACCGCCAAATGAATGTATGCGTAGCGGACATTTTATTTTTATAGATTTGATCGATTTCAGCAGTGGTTTCACTAGTGGAAATCCGTGGAATCTAATTAAAGATGTGAACAGTGTGAAATGGGTAAAATTCAGCACTTACCTTATTTCCCATTGTGTGGCAAATAAACTTGCTTGATCCCGGAGGTTCAAGGAACCAGAGTTCCCTGGATCCTGCTTGATCCAGGAAAATTGTTGGCGAGGTGTGATGTTGTTTCCACCACATATACTCACTGAGATGTGACAAAAACTGACCTGCACACCTCCTCCCTTGATTCCTCATTTGCCTTTTTATGAGGCTCCACAAACCCTCAATTGTGTTTGTGTGAGCCCCGGTAGGCTATTTTTAAATTCCAGGCTATGGTTGACGGTCATATGGACATATCCCTCGTCATTCAGACAGTTGTATGCCCTCCAACAGACATATGGTCATTCCTGGCAACACACATTCCTTGATAATTTCCAATACCACTTCTTTTGTCCTATCCGTGACCACCTTTAGAACACATCTGTTAGTGCCCCTCACGACCAAGCTAAAGACCCATGCCCCTCGCACCTTTTCCCCCTATTATACTTTTTTTTTCTGAAGACTTTCGTCGATTTCAACTACAACCCCTTGTCCTCCCAAGTTTCACTGTGTCATTAACACACATTTCTATGCATATCTCCCTACAAAAACTTTTGCAGTCAGCAACAGCTTTGGCTCCTACCTTTACTTCATTTATTATGAATAAGCTCCTAGCATTTTTCACCCACAGATACGTAATAAGTAGTATGTCAACCATATTCAAGTGACTCTCGGCAAACCTAGAATTATTTAGAACATTTCTAATTAATTTATGGCAATTCCTACCAAATTGCTGACACATCCATATATATCCATCACTGTTGCGGGTTATTAAAATCAATTTTATATATTCTCCACAGGTAGGGCAAACATAATCGCTACATATTAACCCTTGATCCATGCACCAGTCCAGTACACATTTGCTACCACGAGCGTGCAAATTAACGAAAAATGAAAAATTTGTATTCCACTGCACCAGTCATTTTCAATTGACAATGTCCACGCGCACCAAAAATTGACCGGAGCTGCTTCAATTTCTTTAGCAATATTATTTAATAAATTGAAATAAATAATAAGGGGTGATGCATTCTCTCTTTCCCCCCCCCCCCCCCCTTTTTGTGTTGCTTTTCTCTTTCTTTTTTTTTTAGTATTTCTCTGTCAATGAGGTGATAAAATATTGCGATTCACCCCGAGACCACCCGCCCGATCACGGGACTCTAGGGAAAGATTATCATTCCGTCCAGGATCATCATTCTTATCATGTGAATGTGGTCAAGGTTAGGAAATACCTCAAAACTAGGTAAAATTTCACTGTGTACGTAAAAACAAAAGATGCGCCTATATTTTTCTTTCTCATGTCATTTCTATTCATGTCATTTCTTGCGTATACCATTGCAGTGGACAGAAAAAATGACCAGAGCTCAGAAATAAATGTGTTCTGGACTGGTACAGGAGCGAAGGTTTAATATATAACTTATGTTTGCAGTATGTATGTAAGTTGTATGTTTGTAGAAGTGTTATAAATAATTCATGGTTAGCGGAAATATTTTTCACGAATTTCTTGTGCGGAATTAAACAAGTTTATCCATCATGCACTTAAGGTAAGTGTTTCATATAAAATAACACTGTTTACATTTGCTGACTATGGTTTTCTGTGTAAAACTAATCAAATTGATGGATGCCGAGACGCAGCGATAGGAAAGCGCAAAAACTCGTTTATGTAGGGGGAATGGGACGCCACATTTGATTGGTTTTGCACGGAATTCTGTGACGTCGGATAGTTCAAATGTAAACAGTGTGCTATTTATAGCTCAACAGTAGACTAAACGAAAAATTAACAAAAATTATGGCATAACCAGTCCAATGTAAATTCATGTAAAAATGTATTTGTAAATTAAAACTTTGAAATGGTGTAAATTTGTGACATTAGATTCAGCCAGCTTCATTGCAAACCCTGCATTTTCGTAGTTGAATTCTGTGAAAGCCTTTAGGTAAAATTCTTACACTTAGGCTACTCTCCTCATCTCTTTATTTTTATCCCACATCATCTGATTTACCTACTTAACTGACTATTGTACCTTCATTACTTGAATCTGTGCCTCCAGTACATTAACCTTAAGCACACTAGTTTACAATTATGTAATTTCTCTCCTGCAGCCAGATTATTTTTTGAAAATGTTGCGTAATAGTGGGTGGCTGTTTTGAAAATGCAATAATTTTTTGTTGAGATATTTAAATAATATTTGTACATATAAATGGTTGATTGGTTGGTTGCTGATCCAGCGGTCTATGGGCTCATGCCCATTGACCCAATGCCATTAAAATGGCATTATATTGCTGGGAAGTCTGGATTTTTGGCCCACCCCGTGCCAGAGCCAGAGAATAACATAATCACACCACCAGGAAGATAGGTTTCAGCCTATGCACTGCTCCAAACCACTGCAGCCAAGATAGGGTTCACTGTGCCCATTCCCTGCCACCAATTGACTACTGGTTATGCTCTTTTGCTCCAGGCATGCAACCAAATGTTCAAAAGGATTGTCAAGTCCTGAGTCACTGTGCCTCTATGGTGAGCCTCAGCCATAGGAAAAGACAGTACTGTCAGTTTCCTCCTCCCAGTGCTGCGCAATACATCTCTGGCCCCATCCCAACCACATATTATCAATCAAGTGTCATAGTGAATGGTAAAATATGGCCCGAAAATGGCCAAATCTGCTCTAGAAATGAGCTGACAAAATCAGCCGTCTGTCCCGTTCTTACAATGCAAATATGTAAAGGAATTTGACCTTTAAACTGTGACGTATTCCTAGTTTCGTGTGGCGGGAATTTCTACGTCATATAAGCATTTCTTCATGGAGTTCCATACTCTGGAATCGGGCGATGTCGTATGTAGCAGGATTGCGCCCACAGGCACAATGGAGCCTATACTCATAGGCGCAATATTGTGACTATAGGGTCGTAAAAGTTAAGTGTGTTATTAACCTTTACGTAACTTTTGTAAAACCGCGTCGACAAAAATTTTAATGGCGCCTATCACCATTGTCGACTATTCATTCAATGAGATAACGTGTTAAATAGACACACCAGAGCCTGATTGGTCAATGCACATACTCGGGAAACATGCACAATTGAAGCTGGTACATTTCTACATCCGTCATATTCATTGTGAATATGTCTATGTAGTAGTTACACGTTGTATACCAATTAATCTGATCACATCTGCACACCGGTACATACCATGAAGCTGAATCAGGTTTATAAACTGTTGTTTCATCGTATTTTGAATAAAATAGCTTGAATCATGAATTCTTGGTTTATTTAGTTGAACAGCAGTGAATATACAGAATGCTGTGTTGGTTTGGGGACTTGTAGAGGTTTGATATCGAATATTGAAGTGGCACCAAATATGACTCTAGGCCTAAGCTCCAAAAACGATTTTATTGCAAATCTACTTGTTTTATACAGTTCCCCCGGCAACATTTTGATAATTTTGCAATGAAAGGACATAAATACAACAGATTTGTGTGTGATTTACAGTGTATAGGGTTGCCAAACAATTCCACAAGCAAGGTAAGTTACTTTTTTGTTTTTTTTCCACTTTATTTGTTATAAAATATATGGTTTTTTTTGGTGAAAAACGTCTTTACCACTTTCTCATATGTCTGGTATCACACACACATACAGAAATTACACCAATATATGCAGAATTCAATTCTTTATTTATATGTGCAAATATTATTTAAATATCTCTAACAACCAAAAAGTTACCACATTTTCAAAACAGCCACCATCAATAACGCAAATTCCCAAAAAAGAATCCGGCGGAAGGGGGAAGTTTTGTTTTAAAAATATGACGTGCTGAAGGTTAAGCTATGTTCTTCTCATGACATGCCCTAGAAACCTTGACTGTCTGCCCCTAATGTTTGATATGATTGATCTTTTTACGCCAGCATCAATGAGAACCTCTGCATTAGTTTTATGATGTTAAATTATACATATATACAAATAACAAAAACACATTGCAACAACAAATTAACCTTTAGCAAGCCAGATTAAAAAATACGAAACGTCTCCCTGCCACCGGATTCTTTTTTGAAAATTTTCATTATTGATGGTGACTGTTTTGAAAATGTGATAATTTTTTGGTTGTTATAGATATTTAAATAATATTTGCACATATAAATAAAGAATTGAATTATGCATATATTGGTGTAATTTATATACGTGTGTGTGTGATACCAGACGTATGAGAAAGTGGTAAAGACGTTTTTCACAAAAAACATATATTTTATAACAAATAAAGAGGAAAAAAAAAAAAAAAAAAAAATAACTTACCTTACATATCGAATTCCTTGGCAACACTGTCAACTAAATCACGTAAATCTGTTGTATTTATGTTCTTTCACTGCGAAATTATCAAAATATAGCCGGGGGAACTGTATAAAACATGTAGATTTGCAGTAAAATCGTTCTTTGAGCTTAGGCCTAGAGTTATTTTTTCTGCCACTTCAAAATATTCGATATCAAACGTACAAGTCCCCAAACCAGCACGGCATTCTGTATATTCACTGCTGTGAAACTAAATAACCTAATAATCCATGATTCAATCCACGATTCAATGTTATTTTATTCGAAATACGATGAAATAAAGGTCTGTAAAACCGATCCATCATCATGGCATCGTACAGATGTGGTCAGATTAATTGCTCTTAAACTTTTACGAATAGCCAGCCATTCTCAAAAACGATCATGTCGGAAGTGGGGGATGTACCTGCTTCGATTGCGCATGTCCCCAGTGTAAATCTCACGATAATCTCGCTGGGTGGGACGGCCCGCCATCAGCGCGCGCGGCCATTTTGTTTTTTCGGCGGCTGGATATCATATCGGCTCGGTGAAGGTTAAAAGCATGAGAAGCATAATTGTATAGATGACGTGACATCCACTGAAGACGGATGTGTCGGGCCATTGGCGCAAATAAAACGGCGACACAATGCATTTCTATTCTCTGGACTGCATCCTGCTGGAGATCTAGTAGTACTGCTACAGGAGAGATCCAGCAGGAGTTTGAGAATGAACGCTGAAGAAGAAGAAGTATAGATGACGTGATATGAAGCTTCTATAAGAAGATAACCTCAATATAATGGTATGTCTTCTACTAAGGTTTTCTGTTTTTGGGTGGTTTGTCTAGTGAGCCATTGATGAGACCCACAGAATTGAATTCTGCATATATTGGTGTAAGTTTTGTTTGTGTGTGTGGTATGAAACGTTTGAGAAAGTCGCAAAGATGTTTTTTCACAAAAAATAAGCAAATTCAAATGAAAACAAAAATTATGTTGTTTTTTTTTAAATTTCCTGTAGTGGCAGCAGTATAAACAGACCTAATTTGACAGTATTTATGGTCAAATTGTCATAATTTCACTGGGGAAAATGAATAAACCGTATAGATTTGTCATAAAATCATTCTCTAAAGCTAGATTTAGTCCAAAACTGAATTACGTCAAAACAGTTGATGTTTAGCCTCAAAATATATGAAACCGCGTGGTCTAAGCTTGCAGAAAAAAATGGAAGTCAATTGAATAATTTGCCATATTTCAAATAATCTGGTAACAAGAATTTAAAAAAATATGGCTTCTTTTATTGATTACAGTGTGCCTAGCAGTGGGGCTTATACACTCGACAGAGACTATATTATACAGTGTAAACTGTTGTTGAACGCACTCCACAGGAGTGTGCTAAAGGTTAAACTTGCTTACAAAACACTCTTCTCTCCATTTCTTAGAGAGTGCAGAAGCTTAAACTTTCTTTGTCACATCAGCAGTAGTGTTGTCCTGTATCAGCTGTGTGCAACAATGTAACCTTTTTTTTAAAAAAGGATACTATGGTATAAATATAGCTATGTGTGCACTTAGATCATGCATTGACTTCTTTGCTGTGGCCATTGTTCTTTACATTTAAAAAAACATTCCTGTAGAGGGCATTAAGACATACAATTACATTAGAATTAAGATTTGGTAATTAATTTTTATAATTATTATTCATTTAACATAGCAATAACTCAGTTACTAACAAATTTGATTTAACTATTACAAATTAGTGCAAAGTAAGCAAAGCTGCTACATGCAGACATTCATGGCATTGCAATGCCGCCAATAGTCCAAAGAGTGCACATTTTACAGCACATCAGTAGTCTAGTCACACTCACAGTTGTTATGTAGGCCTAATAAATAAAATGTAATTCACAAACTCATGTCAGTAACTGCATTCTTCATGTCACTAAATGTTATATATTCTGTAGGCCTACTAAATTTTAAAAGCTGTGGTTAAGCCTAGATTTCTATACTATGTTTCTATACTATGTTTTAAGCCTGATGTTTGACAAACTTAGTACTACAAAAATTATAACTTAAAAAAACAGTACTAACAATTGTTTTAATACATGAAGAAACAAACAGGACATTTATTATTTAAAAAAAGCAACTGTATTTCTTTAAATACGTGATTGTGTAGTGTTACCGACATAGCAAATACATACAGCAAAACCAAACAAAGATGCCAGATGAGCATCATGGTGCGTGCTGATAAAAAAATGAACATTTTTAAAGCATGCCGGAAATAAAATTGAATCATCATATGTCTTTCTTACTTGGTATATAACTTTATAAATGGCTAATGAAACATTTAGACACATTGATAAGTTCAGACAAATATTACATTAAAAATGGATAAGGAAATTACTGTACACATACCTCGTGTTCAAATGCAAGTTACTTGAACAATATCCACTGTTTTCGCCAGATAGATGCACAGATGTGTACAGAAAAGACTTGATGTCACAAAAGTGTTCGCTTATATATGCCAATACTGTCAAGGAATACGATCATGCCTTGCGTGATCAGGAAATAGACTAGTGGATTTTTTTTCAAGGGAACATAACTTTTTCTTTTTCACACAGTAAGAATTCCTTTATCCAATAGGCAAAGTTGCTCCGACCTCTTCCTGAGTGTATCCGCCATTACACTTCTGCTGACAGTACTGGTCCGCTGCTGGTTGAACATCATTCTTCTGCACCCTCCAAAAAAATTAACTTCTAGTAACACCGCATTTCAAACCCTGATCTTTAATCCTGGCCATCGAAAATAAATTATCATCCACACAAGTCTCACTCTCGTGAGTTATATCTCTAATGGAATTCAAAACGCCAGCTTCAACCATTGCCCCATCACACAGGATGCCGGTTGATCTGCTCTTTCATTGCCTCGAACACCCACATGTCCTGGCACAAAAATAAATGTAACTACTTTCAACCTCGCCTTTCTCAAGACCTCACTTCACTGTTTGAGAACAAGACCCACATGTATCTTACTAATCACACTCAGTCATAGAGTCACTCAAGATACAGACCTGTGTTACCTTCTGTGTACCTATCCACTCAAATGCCCTGGTCACTGTCATAATCTCAGTCATGCTACTTGTAGTCACAGAAGAGACCCCACTCTCCTCCCCGATCGTTTTGCTATTATTACTACTCTCAAGCAAGTATTGAAATGTGTGGGTAGATCTATCCATTCTGCATCTGCTGCCACATCTTGCAATCGGCACACGCTTTGTATGACATCCTCAGCACGTCCCATTAACAACTTCCTTCTCTTTAGTCTGCTACCTTTAACTTTCTGTATTTCGGAATGCAATGGGTGTTCCTTATCTGCATGTATTTGAAAGTACGCCTGTGCACTACAATACTGTTAATCTGTGCTCTGCCACTGAACAGCCGAGTAGGTACCGCATAGATTGTCGATGTGTCTCTTGTGCACCCAAGAATGATGTACATTCTGAATTCTATCCAGTTTTTCAGTCTGAGTTTGGCTTAGAGCCAGAATTGCTAATGCATATTCCACCATATGTACTACCACACCCTGATACAAAAGAAATAATAACCTCTGCTCACACTGCAGCAGCCATAACTTTCATTGTTGTTAAGCCTTTGTCTGCCTTTATGATAACGTGGTCAACTCGGTTACTGTTTGGTTGTCTCAAATACCTCCAATGAATGTTAGCAGATGGGATTTCAACTTTCTTCATTTGACGTCTTCATAAATAATATTAGCCTATTCCTTTTAAATTCATTTGCCATGCAAAATCCATACTCTTAACAGCAGTACTCTCATCCCATCATCTAAACAATACAAAGATCAATGTGAGATTGCTGTATAAAAGTCGGCATTTGGACAAAATTTTAAAAATGGGTGGAACATTATAATATTCTCACAGCTAGGTACCAGTAGTCCTTGAAAATTGTAATTTAACAATTTGTCTCCGTAAGCCACAGTAAGTTTGTCCTCCTATACCAGAGTATATTTTAGAATATTTTAAATAATTTATGGTAGTATGTGTATTTTTACAATTTCTCCATCATCATTCTATTCACATTATCAATTCTGACATCAAAATATTCAGAAATGGATAGGCAATTATATGTTTAGTGTGTGTGCTTATTTGCAATATTATATTAGGTATATAAAATTTAATTAATAAAAAACAAGAAAATATGGGGAAATAACAATATAAATTTTTACATACCCAAGCTTGTATCCCAGAAAACTGAATCATAATCCATCTATTGTGAAATAAAACACAACTACATGTATCCTGAACCATTTTGTACTGCATACAAGTATTTATATATACAGAATTACTTATAAATGTCACATTGTCTTGAAGTCAACAAATGTATACAAAATACACATCTTTCACAAAATTTTCTAATCATTAAACCTACATTTTAATGTCCAGGACTTATTATTTAATCTTTATATGCATAATACAAATCATTATGCCTTAGATAATGTTCTGAATATTCACATTCGTATATGATACTCCTAAAATAATGTTTTTGAATATAGATAATGAGGAAAGCAATATATATTGCATTGGAAACGCCCCTCCTGAGCTTCATCAAAACTCAAATATAAATCAGAACTTCCATCAAAGTCAGATCGTAATAATAATTATAATTCAATATTAGGCCTACAATCATCAACTAAGCCAAGCTAATGTTGAAATTATTACCTAACGTATTTTAGAACATTTCCAAAGCCTAGCTAAATTAAAAACATAGATGACGTCTAAATTTCATTACTTCAAATGCAAGTAGCAATAAGTTACACAAAGTACTCCCACTAGAGCAGAACCCAACATACCTCTGAATTACCCTTGACTCTGGCAAAATGACATGGGCAAAACAGACAGAAAAAGCAGAGAAACAAGCCAGAAATAGAATGGCAATAATGAAAAAGATAGGCACAAACTGGGGAGCGGGCAGCAAAATCTTGAAAAGGCTATACACAGGTAGAGTTAGGCCAGTACTAGAGTATGGCATCGCAGCCTGGGCCACAGCATCTAAAACTCAATTCAACAAAATAAACAAAACCCAGAATCAAGTTACACATATTATCACTGCATCTATGAAATCTACACCCATAAATACATTAGAAAGAATAACTGGCCTTCAGTCAATGGAAGATAGAAAAGACATGAAAGTAGTTCAACAAGCAGAAAAATACAAGAGACTCCTGAATCATCTTATGCACCAAAGAATTAATGACTACCGGTATGTCAAAAGCAGGCTGGAGAGGAGCAACTTCTCAGCAAATGCAAAGAAACTGATACAAAAGGCACCAACTATAGGACAAGCGAAACCAAGGCCCGTATAACCAGTCAGTATCATCCCCCCTTGGGCATACCGAATCCCACAACTAAAAGAACAAATAGAAGGTATAGAAAAGAAAGGAACTCAGACAGACTTGGAGAGAAAGCGTATCACAGAACAACACATCACAGTTAATTACCCACAAGATGCATGGACTCATGCCTATACAGATGCCTCTGCCACAAATGCAATTGAGAATGGAGGTGAAGTGACCCTCAGACTCTAGCCATAGCTACAGGCAAGCTCTCAACCAATTTTAAAGCAGAAATGGAAGCTCTCAAGAAAGCAGCAGAAACTATCTTACAACACAAAGAACAAGTGCACAGAAATATTGTACTACTAACAGATGCACTCTCTGTCATAACAGCACTGAAGATACTCAGGAACACCAAACTTAATGAATTGAGGGCAGTTCTAGTTCAGTTGTACAATAATTTCCAAAGAGTAGTGATCCAGTGGATACCGTCACACTGTAACATTGAAGGGAATGAAGTTGCAGATAGACTGGCCAAAGAAGGAGGGAAGTTACCTCAAGAAGACTATCTAGTCAGTTATGAAAAAGTGAAGACCATCATTAAAGGCAACTATAACAAAAAGTGGAAAGAAGTACACCCCAAATATAATGCAGATGACGGGTATTACCAACTATCCAGAAGAGACCAGGTTATCCTGCTGCGCCTCAGAACTGGTCACAACAAAATGAGACATCATTTGTACACCAAATTCAAAATAGGTACAACTGGGCTCTGCCATTGCAGTCTTGCAAATATGACAGCAGAACATATCCTACAAGAATGTCCCCAGTATGCAGACGTGAGAAACAAGACATGGCCCACCCCGATCAGTGTTGAATAGAAACTGTATGGCACAGTGGACACTCTAAAACAGACAGCAGCCTATATCATAGAATCCGGAGTCCCAACCTGACTGAGTAATGATCGCCGAAGAAGAAGAAGATATTAGTTTTGATATAAAACAATATATATACAATAAGTATAGGTATTTATGAGGATTTTATCAATTTTGCCACACATTGCTCATGTATTAGGGTTGTCACGAAGATATATTTGTGATTTTGAAAATGGCGTTTTGTATTTTTCGCCCTAATTTTCAACTTCACAACTTGCTCACAACTATTATATTCACTCCTTTATTTAGATGTGCAAAAATTATTTTGATATCTTTTAAAACAAAAAAGTTATCACGTTTTCAAAACACCCACCATCAATAACGCAAATTTTCCAAAAAATAATTCAGGGCTCTAAAGGTTAAGCATAATGCCTGTACTATCTACCGGTATATATTTTTGTATTCACAAAGACAGGATGCATCTGTTGATCATATTGCTGTTAGTCTGAGATGAATATACAACTAGTTGATATTCAAAATGGCGGATAATTTGCATAATTAAAACAAATGTTTTTAAAAAAGATAACTGCTGTATTCAGCAATGTCTAGCACTATTAAAAGTTACATATATAACAATAAAAATGGTTAAAGAACTTAATAAATCTAGTGGCAAACAGAAGCAATGAAGTGAGCACTAAATGCAAGAAATTTATAGCCTTGGTCTAAGGAAAAATTTCTGCACATGCGAATCCCGGATGTCCAAGTACTTAATTTAGACCTACGCCTACACGGAATATTTAGGACTGTAGGAAAATATTAAATATAGACTTAATTTTTAGAAAAAAGTGTGACAGAGAAATAGAGCTGAGCTGATTATTTCTTAAATATCTTTGTTATTTACAATAAAATATTCTGCAAGCTCTAGGCCTACATGTTTATGTTCGGGAAGTCAAGATGCATCTGTCGATTACATTGATGTGATTAACCTTTAGCAAGCTAGACTATAATAATGGAAATCAGCAACTGTCACGAAATTATTTTTTGAAAATGTGTATTATTTTTGGTGACTGTTTTGAAAATGCCATAACTTTTGTTTTTAGAGATATTTAAATAATATTTGTAAATATAAAGAATTGAATACTGCATATATTGGTGTTAGTTTTGTGTGTGTGTGGTACCAAGTGTGGAAAGTGGTAAAGATGTTGTTTCACAAAACATAAATTATAACAGAAATTTCTTACCTGTGTTGTTTTAAGTGGCAACACTGATACTACACCCAATTCTGTAGTATTTATTTTGTTTCATTGCTAAATTAGCATAGTATTGCTGGGGGAAATGAATAAAACATAACACGTAGATTTGCTGTAAAAAAATTGTTCTCTTCAGATAGATGTACTCGTGTTGTGAATCACTTCAAAAATTTACTTATATGACCTTTACATAACTAAACCACGTTGCTACAATTATATATATAGTTAGAAAACATAAACATTCTCAATAATGTATCATCGGAATCACAATTTATATTGATTTTACCAAAGTCTGTTAAACTCGATTCACTTTCATCGTTCCGCGCAGGTTTGCAGATGTGGACAGATGTCATGGATTTTGATATTACAACGACCTAGTCATCGTTCATATTCAGTAAAATGTCAGAAAATAAAGTCTAATCGAACAAATGACATGATGGAAAGGAGCATTGCTGGAGGAGATGATAGAATGCAACAAATATATATATATTGATATACACATACCATAATATAATAACACGCTAAAGCCTTCAAAATCTTTGTCCGAAATGAGCATTCATGAAGAATTAATGAACAATGGCGTCACTGAAGATAGGTCCGTACTGTCTGGTTTGCAAACGTGAAGAGCTCTAATAAATTACGACTATTTTTATTGCCGAAAAAAATTCAGGGACAACCACTCTAACAAATAGATATTATAAAAGCATGATGGGAAATAATCATGGGAGATTGCTATGGCTACCTCAATAGTGACATTTTTTTACATCAGTTTCCTTACGGAAAGAGTAAACATGTTAAAAAATGTCAACATGGGACTGTTACAGGTTAATATTGAAAATGACATTAAATGTGTGTGTGTATATATATATATATATATATATATATATATATATATATAAAAGGTATTAATTATTTACAATAAAATATCCTGCAAGCTATACATTTATTTGTTCCGGGGGAAAGATACACCTGGTTACATTACTGTAATTTTCAGAATCAACTAGATCTAATTAATATTCAAAATTATATATGATTTGCATAATTAAAATTGAAATGTGTGTGTGCGCGCGCACATGCCTCTCTCTCTCTCTCTCTCTCTCTCTCTCTCATTAACAAAATTTCCTAATTATAGGCTATATTTATTTGTTTGAGAAGACAAGACTCATCTGTTGATTACATTGCTGTAATTTTAAGAAACAAGAACTAAGTCCTAGTATTCAAAATGGCATATAATTTGCATTATTAAAATTGAATATATAGCCTAGTTATTATATTTCATAATTATTTATGATAAAGTATCTTGCAAACTATAGGCTACATGTCAAACTGAAAAAAAATTGGTATTACTTTTACCAAAATAAGTCGATAAAACGAGACAGTGACAGATGAGGTTTCGACTTAAAAACCTTCATCGGGACAAACAAAAGACCACAGTTAGCAAATCTTACATAGAGACAACATGGTAGTGAGAAGAAAGAGGAAAGAAGGACAGTAGTGAGGGGGAAACAGAGGAAGCAAAGATGACAGGGAAAAAGGTGTGAAGGGGAAGATGAACGTGGTAAGTAAGGAGGGAAAAGAGAACAGAAAAAGTGGAAACATAAGATGTAATGCAAATAAAATGAAACTACTTAACTCAATGATGGTTCGCAGTAAAAAAGGAATATGAACTATGCGCCTGGTTAAAAAGCACACGGTGATACACCTTCAAGGACAAAAGCGAGTAATACCATCCTGGTGCAATAAAATAGAGTTTGTCCTGATGAAGGCTTTTTAATCGAAACGTCATCTGTCACTGGGTCTCATTAGGTTGTTTTTTGCACATGTAAAGAAGTGAATAATGCACATAATTGTGTTTTTGTTGTTGTTGTATGTGTGATATAAAAGGTGTGAGACAGCTGTGAAGTTAAAAATTGAAGGAAAAGTCACATCAATAAAATCTAATAAAAGATAGAAAATAAATTTTTGATACACCTATTACTTGAGCAATGTGTGGCAGCTCTAATAAAATACTTCTAAATACCTATATCTGTTGTATATATATTGTTTCCTAACCAAACTAACATGATATGGACTGAACAAACAAATAAAGCCCATCTGTGGCGGCCAAGGTACATAGTTCGATTCCCACCACTGGTATTTGAGCATCTGGACCATTCAGAAAGCAATGGCAAACTACTAAACATTTATATTGCCTAGAAAATATTGCCTACAGCCAAAAAATGCTGGGTGTATGGCTATGTCCTGAATAGGATACGCTACCAATTTTTAAAAATGTCACATACATTGTCTGTCTATTTCCTAGGCCGATATACATCACAGTTTTATTCAATGCTGATTTGTGGCATCCCTGATTAATATTTTCATTATGTTATTCCATAAATAAACTAACATTCTCATAATATTCAAACAAATAATGAAACATAGAGATATCACTTACCTACCATGAAAATTTAAAATTCATGAAAATGTATATTTTCATTTGCACTATAAAAAACAGTACAGAAAAAAATACGGTCCTAACACCATATTCCCTAATACACCTCAGTGGCAAGGAACACTTTACTTATACAGGTCTGTCCAACTTGAAGTTAGCTAAGGGTCTCATTTTACATTCCAGATGTCACCGATGTGGAAATTATATTTACACAGTGTTATCAATATTTTGTTTTAGTCAATTCAAGAGACTGAAGGCATTAATTTTGGAACGAACTCTAGTATAAATATTCCTGGACATTTGCTTATACTGTTGCTGCTTATTACATTTTTATTAGATGAACTATAAATCATTTTGATTTATATTTTTTGTTGCTTAATCAATTTTCCTTTCATTACTTTTGATCTACAGAGCTTGAAAGTACCTGTATGATTGTTTACCATGCCAGCCATTAAAAAGAAGTGGATAAAAGCCAGTCAAGATGGTGGAAATACACCTGAAGATGAAAATGAAGATATTCCTGGTGATGAAGATAAAGAACATGGAAGTTCCGGTGAGCCCATCACTGTACCATTACCAAAGGCCAAAAAACGGCAGCATCAATCATCCCCACAGCACAATTTGCTGCGGGGCTTGGATGGAGAAGTACTTTCTGAAAAGAGAAAACGTTTCATCCCTCCAACTGAACTCAAGTTATCTGAGTGGTAAGTAGTTGTATGGTTTTCACCATACTGCATAAGAATTTTGTTTGTGGCATGCTTGAATCATTACGAGTGTTCGGATTAAATATTCACCAAGAAAAATAAATGGACTAGAAGATACTCTCCCTTCTTACTGAAATGTAATGTATGTTTTTATTAACCTTTACAACGCCACAGGCCCAAAATTCTGTCACGGTAAAGGTATTTTGAGCAGCTGGAGGCCAAAAATTCCAAGTTGCTATATACCTATTTCAACACAGATTAACATCTGTAAACTAACTTTGTACATCCGGGCAGCACAGGAATCAAAAGTAGATAAATTTTACTTCAATTTCTGCTTGTAATCTAAGCATGGTGAAATCCAATTATTTTCTGCAATTAACTGAAATAGTTTGGAAAAACAGCCATTTTTATGAAGTTTTTTTTTTTCCGGTGCCGAATGTCTTGGTTTCACTGGCGCAGATATTGTTTCCCAGTCCCAGAAAGCTGACAATATTGGGCATCAGTTCTTTGTCGCATATGTGCGTAAAGGAAAGTATGAATATAATTGAATAGCGCCCTTTTCTCTTCCCCTCCCCTCTTTTCTGGTTACAATCATTTCTGACATCGCAACTTCTCCAAAATTGTAGGAACATTAGGCCTAGTGAATAAAGCAAGTGAGATTAACGTTTTGTTGCTTTCACAGACATCTATGAACACGTTAGATTGGTAATGAAGTAACATCAGAAATAGCATAGGCAGTTTCATTTAGCGGCATTCCCGTGAATACATCAAAATTTACAAAAATATTAGGCCTAGCAGGAGACGTGAGTTAAATCGGCGCATTTCATGTTTCCATGGACTATATTATATGAACATGTTTAGCAGCACTATATCCTGGCTTGAACATATCGGACAAGAATAGGCGAGTCACATATTTTTTAGGGGGTTTAACAAAATTATTTCATCTTCACCAATTTCTTGTCTTAGTTCCCTTTTCATTTCTAATTTACTTTGAAAATAAGATCACATTTTTTTGTGTGGTGAATTTACATCTCAAAGGATGTACCTTTCAATTAATATAGATAATGTATACATACCGGTATTAAAACAATTTTTTTTCAGGTTGGATAATAACCTAGAGAAGCGCACTGAAGAGACATTGTACCTACCACATCTTTATAGATATTATACAGAGTTGTGCCAGGCTGATGGTTCTGAGATTTTGGATGTCCCAGACTTTAACAGAGTGAGTGACAGTTATTGACAATATTTTTTGTTTAAAACAGAAGCATCTAGTATAGTAGAATACATCATTGTTTATGTATTAAAATATTGATAGAGACAAGTACCCGGTATACTGTTAGAGCTCTGAAATCCCTTTCTGTATATTGGAGTATGAGCATGTTTCTGTGGTTTGGGTGTTTTTCCTAAACTTGATTAAATATCAAGAAACTAACTTTTATAGAAGGGTAGTGTATTGAGAACAAATCACCTACTCAGATGTTAATTTCATTGAGATATAGTTTAAAGTTTGTTTAATCCCCAGGCACTGAGTTATTTCCCCTTTTCTATGGGATAATTTTATAACTCTGTTCACTCTAAGAATGGTCAGTGCTTCTGATTATTTGTTAGACGCAGAACGTATTAATCATTTGTTAAGTGCCCAATAATATTTTTTTTTAAATGTTTTTTAAAAAAATGTTCAAATATTGTTTTTAAATGTTTTAAATATTGTTTTTACATATCAATTGTTTAAAAAAATCACCTGTTGTTGCGGAGCAGTGTGGAAGTGTGTTTTTCCCACTTAATTCTTAGAGTGAACAGTGTATAGGTATGAAAGATAGACCATAGTCATTGCTTGTGAATGCCAATTCTGTAAAGGAATACATATTGCTCTTGTGTATGAGTCTAGAATGGCCTATAAACCGCAACCATACCCTGCTTTTTTGACACAAGCAAATTTAAGATTCTCAAATTACTTGATAAACACTTAGAATCCCTAACAACTCAGGCTGTTATGATTACAGATGTAATGAAAAACAAACGTAGGAATTTAAATGTCTTGAGAGCATTTTTACAGACGATGGAAGAATGAACAAAGAGCTTGAGACAAGAGTTTAAAAAGCCAACTACATAAATTACGAACTTACACCAATTTTGAAACCACAAATCTATCCAGTTGGAAAGGCAAATCATAAACTCAATCTTTATGCTGATGTTGTGCTAGCAATGTCAGACATGGACACTAATAAAAGAAAAAGAGCTTACTACATGTGAAATTAGATGTCTAAGAAACGGAACAAGAAGAGATGTGAGGAATGAAGAGATTACAATAACTGTTGAAACAACATATGTGGTCAAATATATTTAAAAAAACAGACTGAAATAGTTCTGCCACTTAATGAGAATGAACCTGTACTGGGAAGAGCATGCAACAGGAAAATGGAAACTGCAAGATACAGAGGAAGATCAAGATTTTTCAGTCCTAAACATACTTCCAAGGTAAATTGCTCAGTGTTTGGAGACAAACACAATATTATGAAATATTGCTTGTTGCAACTAGTAACCTTTGAGTAGACTTCCTCTTAAAGCATTCTACATCCACCATGGACAGCATTCTTTATCATTCCTCTGTCTGTCAGATCTCGGCATGAATAATGAAGTATGTGATTTGTGCCAAGTAATCTATAAGAGCCCTTTAAATTAAAAAATAGTACCATTGCATAAAGCTGAGGTTGGATGTATGAGAGCAGAATGGCACAGATATCACAGCAAAGCTGTAAGCCATAATAATACATCATTCTCTTCTCTGGAGTACAATAAATTTGCTAGCAGGAGTTTAAAAACTAAGGACACCTCATCTAAGAGGTGAATGAACCCGGGTCCAACTACCGTCAATGCTTTCCTATACCAGAATCATGCTCACTGAGAGAAAAGGTTCAGTTATTTGTGCTAGATTGGCACAGGCACAATACATCTAATTACACAAGATGAGTTCACTGGCAGCGGAACACTTTGTGCAAGATTGACATTATCGACCCAAGCCTAAATCCTCACCTACCTTCTCCACTGAGACAGCCACACAGAGACATGTTTTGGCTTGTAAAGTCAAATGGCACAGTGCGTGGAAAACCATCACTGCATAGAATCTATACACATCCATCTCATGGCGACAGATGATGATGATGTTCGTCCGTCGTGATCGACGATGACCAAAAACTCAACCATAATAATAATAACAATAAATAATAAAATAATAAAGTTAATAGTGCGTTTTTAAATGACTAGCAAGTCCAATGCGCGCACAAAATGTTCTTTTACAGAATTGACAACAGTGGAAGGTATCTGTGTGAGGTTGAGATGTTTTTTCTTTTCTATGTGTTCGCTTCTGTCTTGCAGTTTCTTGTCTGAATTCTTCTGCCGCTAGTGCTCCCGTTCTAATGCTGTAACGCCATGATGTTCTATCCTGAGCGAGGCTCTCCCAAGTGCCTACGTCAATGTTAAGATGTTTCAAGGATGACTTGAGCGTGTCTTTGAAACGCTTTTTCTGTCCACCAGCTTTTCGAAATCCTGCCTTGAGTTCTCCATAATATAATTGTTTTGGCAAACGCGAGTTCTCCATACGCACAAGATGGCCTGCCCAGCGTGCCTGCGCCTTCATAAGTATTGTGTGGATGCTTATTGAGGTTGATTTTTCCAAGACCTCGTAGTCTGGTACTTTGTCCCACCAATGGATGTTTAGTAATTTACGTAGGCAGGTAAGATGGAAATGATTTAACTTTCTTGCATGTCTAGCATACACTGGCGATAGATAGGAAGTCTATCACAGACTAGGGAAGCCCACTACCCGAATTAAAGATAAAAACAGATGTGCTGGGCCTTCTAGGTTGCAAATAGCGCAGCTATGTTGTAAACCAGCAGCACAACGTACGTCATGCAACCCGGTGAAAATCACACAAATTTCGTGTGGTTGTCAGACATCGGCCGCAAAAGAAGAAGACGTAGGCCATATTTCCTCCTTATTGTTTCATAGATCCAAAATGCATGAAGGATGTATTGTTCATTTTATATGCTAGGCCTACATGTTGACAAGTGTGATCTCACTATTTGTACATGTGACTTGTCTGTCATTTGTATCCTATTCATTCATTTCATTCATTCATTTTCCTTTAGCGCTGAAGTTAGCACATAGAGCAGAGGTCAGATCTCTCCAATTCTGTCTGTTCAAAGCTATTCTGTGCAGTTCTTGAATTGTATGAAAATTGTTTGTTTTAATTTCTCCAAATATTGTTCTTCTGAGTGTTTCCTTTGGTCTACCCCTGGCTCTTCTGCCTGTTTGTATCCATGCAAGAGATTGGTAGTGTATTTTGTTAGTGTCTGAGTGTAGGACATGTCCGATGTAGGACCAACAGCGTTTTCTAATAACATCTGTGATGTAGTTTTGATGTGTTTCTTCTTTGATTTTGTTCGTTCAATTTCAATTCGCTCCAGTGGATGTTGGTTATCCTACAATGACATTTGTTTTCGAAACTCAATATGTTCTTTTCTGAAGATACAAAACATTTCCAGCTCTTACATCCATATGAGAGCACTGGAATGACGCAGGAATTAAATAAGCGCATTTTCGTGAGTGTTCTGATTGACTTTCATCTCCAGATATTAGACAGTTTATTTCTGCCAAAGATGGATGTGTTGTGCCATTGTCGCAAATAAAATGGCGACACGGCGCATTTCCATTCTCTGAACTACATCCTGTTGGAAATCTAATAGGACCATGGTCCTGCTACAAGAGAGATCCAATGGGAGTTTGAGAATGAACGCTGAAGAAATAGAAGACAGTTTATTAACCTTTAGCAATCTGGATTTAAAAAAACAAAACTTCCCCCTCCCGCCAGATTCTTTTTTGAGAATTTGCGTTATTGATGGTGACTGTTTTGAAAATGTAATAACTTTTTGGTTGTTAGAGTTATTTCAATAATATTTGCACATATAAATAAAGAATTGAATTCTGCTTATATTGGTGTAATTTCTGTACGTGTGTTTGTGATACCAGACTTGTGAGAAAGTGGCAAATTCGTTTTTCACAAAAAAAAACATTTTGTAACAAATAAAGCGAAAAAAATTGTTAAAAAATAACTTACCTTTCTTGTGGAATTGTTTGGCAACACTGTACACTGTAAATCACACACAAATCTGTTGTATTTATGTTATTTCCTTGCGAAATTATCAAAATATTGCTGGGTGAACTGTATAAAATATGTAGATTTGCAGTAAAATCGTTCTTGGAACCTAGGCCTAAAGTCATATTTGGCACCACTTCAACATATTCTACATCAAACCTCTACACGTCCCCAAACCAACATAGCATACTCTATATTCACTGCTGTGAAACAAAATAACCCAAGAATTCATGATTCAAGCCGCAATTCGTTATTATTTTATTTAAAATACGATGAAAGAAATGTCTCTAAACCTTCATGGCATCGTACCGGTGTGCAGATGTGATAAGATTAATTTAATTACATGTAACTGCTACTAAGACCTGCTCAAAATGTACATGGCGGACGTGGAACTGTACCGGCTTCAATTGCGCATGCTCCCCGAGTATGTATATGAACCAATCAGGCTGTGGTACGTCTATTTAACACGATATATCATTGGATGAATGTACTCGACATTGGTTGGTGAACGTCATTAAAATTTTTGTCGAACAGATTTAACCACAGCGTGTTAAAGGTTAAAGACACTTGATGCTAATGCAATGTGAGTTGTAATTTCTGCCATGACATTGCCGTCGAGTTTTAATTTGCTTCCTAGATAGTGAAATTTGTCCTATTCAGTCTGAAGATAATGGTTTGTTCTTTGCATGAAATTTTAGTAGTAGTAGTCTTTAGATTTTGCAATTGGGTATGTTTGCTTCCATTCATCCATAACCCATCAGGGTCATAGATGTATTAATTGTATGCATCAACATACACAGAGTTCTCCAAACATTTTATTTTCAGCGATGCAGGTGAGTATGGACAAGTCTTTAGCTGTCCAATCTCTAATATTGTCTGCCTTGTAGCGCAGTGGTTACCCAGTGGCTTCGTATATAAGTGGTTCCTGGTTTCATTCCCCAGTTGAGCTGAAAATGTTTTTCAGACCGAGGCGGCTCCTGAATCGGCCCAGCCTTAATTGTGTACCGGATTAATCCGGGAAGTAAAGACTGCGAGGAGAGGACTTTACTGCTCTCATATTGCCATCATCATCATCAGGTGCTGTGCTGGCCGGCGTAGGCGGTCATGGCTCTCCACAGCTCTCTGTCCACAGTATTATGTATCAAGATCGTTGTTGTTTTCCTGCCGTGCCAGGTTGTCAAACTGTATAATATGTTTTCACGTTGTCACCCTCTGTCTCTGTTGCTTTCAATTTTGCCTGTTGTGACTATGTTCTCCAAACCTGCCTGTCTCATGAAGTGGCCAGAAAAAAGAAGATTGTCTTTTTCTTATATTATTGATTAAGGTCCGTTTCACATTTGACTCTTTCAACACTTCCATATTAGTTTTTCTGGTTAGTCCATGGTATTCTCAGCATTCTTCTATAGAACCACATCTCTATTGCCTCTAATTTCCCATTCCAGTTTGTTTATTGTCCAAGACTCGGCACCCATATGTTAGTATAGGGGTTATATAGCACTGCAGAACTCTCTTTCTCACCTCTAATGGCAAGGTCATATTACACAATATATTTTTCATTTTTCTGAATGTTGTTTTTTCCTGTCCTATTCTGCTTCTTATTTCTGTTGAACTTCTTCCATCTACTGTAATCATTGTACCTAGATATTTGAATTGGTGGACCTGTTTTAATACTATATCATTCACTTTGATCTTGCAAGGTGTGTTATTTTGTTTCTTTGAAATAAACATTACTTCTGTTTTCTTGATATTTAGGAAGAGGCCTTTCTCTTTACTTTCTGTGACTACTACATTAATAAAATCTTGAAGGTCTTCCTCACTTTTTGCAATCAGAACACCGTCATCCACATATCTCAAATTATTTATGTTATATCCTTCCACTGATATTCCTGTGATATCTACTATAGCATGCAATATGTTTTCACTGTATAAAGAGAACAGGTCTGGTGAAAGCACACATTCCTGTCTGACTCCTTGTTTTATTTGTTGAAAAGGGCCAAATTGATTTCCTACTCTTATTGCTGCTGTTTGTTGCCAGTACATGTTCTTGATGATTCTTAAATCCTTACTGTCAATGTTCAAATTCTCTAGCATGTGTATAGCTTCTCTATGTTTAACTTTATCAAATGCTTTCGTGTATTCTATAAAACAGAGGTACAGATCTGTTTTTACCTCTATAGACCACTCTATTACTGTTCTCAAAATATATATATATAGCATTGTTAGTACCTTTGCCTTCTACAAAGCCACATACAGTCTCATATAGTAGAGCCACTGAAATGTGAGATTGCTAACATCTCACACCTCTACTGCATTAATAAATGCTATGGGTTAGTTTTTGTCTGCCAATGATTTTCTTTTACCTCTGCATCTTCCACCTTCATCTGTACCTTACAAGATCATTTTTGAGCTGCATTAAAGAGGACATGAGTTGTCTTGAAGTTTTAGTACAATGCAACATTGATTTTGTGTCAAGGGGATTACCCAGCTGCTGCATGTCTAAATTATGAGTGTTTTAGTTGTCTCTGTTATGGCTTACATTTCTGCTTTAAAATGTGTGTAGTGTTTATTGTGTTCTATTTTCTAATCCATATTGCTAGGTTGTCCATTTACATTACATTATTGACATTTTGTTAAAGAATTTGTTCATGGGGAATAAAGTAGAAAATAGATATTCTTCTTCTTCATCCCTTTTCAAACTCCTGCAGATTAGCAGAAAGCAGTCTGAAAACCAGATGCAGTATGTCATAGTTTACAGCTTAGCATTGATATCTGCACCTTGTTGTCAGACCCCAGCATAATATTTTTGGGGTTACTGACCTATACAACTTGTTGTAAACTTTATACCAAACATAATTATTTGCCATGCATGGTAGATCAATGTGTTATTATTCTTTGTTACCCTTTCCAACACCTGCAACAAAGAGCAAGATAAAATACTACTCTGTCACATTCCATGTTTGAAGAACCTTTATTTGGTATTCTATCCATGAGTACATGGGGACCACTCATTTTGTTGTAATTTACGAAGTAGATTACCATCTCCCCATGCATGGTCAAATGCTTTTTCTATATTCATCACCACTGCCCTTTTGTTACAAGGGTTCCCGAAAGGGAAACGAAAAAAGTAACACTGCACTTTTAGTGCATATTGTAAATGGTGACTAAGAAGGTTGACTACTGTTAACTACCCAATCTGTGCTTCGATGAAGCCTGTTGAAGACCTATATCTGGACTATTGGAAATTAATCAACAATTTTATCAGCTCTGAGATTTCCAAGAAAGCCACAGCAAAGCCCTCTCTGGAGTAGAAGACTTTTCAGCTCATGGTATTGCACCATACAGCTACATAACATCTGAAAGTAAAACTCCATCCACTGGTGTAGGAACAAGAGTGACAAACTCATACTCCCTCTGGGGGTTGGAGTGGTGGTTCGGAATGAGTCACAATTATTTTTTGTGCTTGGTCATTCGGTTATTTAAGGCAATAAGAGAACAGATTTGTTAGCAGATACGAGATACAGTTCTGCCACTGTTTTGAGCAACAGATCAATGGATCAGACCAACATATTGGACTCTAATGAGAAACTGCAAGGTCAAACTAATTTAATGAGAGTGATGATATCTTTTCCATATCGATAAAATAGGAACTGAGTTTGAAAAGTGGCATTGCCAGAAATAAATGTCATTATGTACTGAAAAGAATATTTGTCCCGCAATATAGAACTGCTGTAATTGTTGATATTCTCAGGAGGAGATAGAAGGAATTATGAATGTGTTCTGTGTGCAATGATGATGATCTGATGACTAATCAATGAATGATTCTTTCATACATTAGAATATCTCCTTCTGACAGATGTAAGCAACCTCGAAGTTCAGTTGTACTGAGTTCCTGATCCAGAACAAGTCATTCGGATGACAAGGGTTAGATGCCAGAGGACATAATTGATGGCGGACAGTTTTGACACTGTGACTGTAATACAAATTGGTGATTGTCACAGGCTAAGAAAGACAAGCCAAACCAAGTGTATTTTGGTATTGGATGTTCTATGCCAAGTGACACAAACATATTAGTAGCACATTGTATTCACGTTCATCAGCCTAAATCACATGACTGATGCTAGAGTAAACATACACAATGGTTCTGCTGAAGGTATTTTGATAACTATTACGGTAAACAAAAGCATTAAAACGATATGCTCTTACTCCTGGAAATATCACATACAACTTTATAACCGTTAGTTTTAATAAATATTGTTAAGATGATTACATTTTGTGTTTGTCATTCAGATGGTTAAAGAGAAGTTTGGAAAAACATTTGGAGTAAAAGAAACATCTGTGTACAAAAGCCTCATCAAGGAAAGAAAGATAAATAAAGAAAAGAAAAAGACAGGTTCTGGCATCAAATTGAAGGAAATTGTTCATGAAGCCATAAACCATTTTGGGAATCCTGTATCCTTGTATATTTTATAAATCACATATTTTCACAGCAATATATTGCATTATTGTTGTTGAAAAATAATAATCATGAGTACAAATGGTCATGCATTGCAAATTTATATGACTGCTATTTTGACAATGCATTATTAATTGGTCAAACTTCATGAATTTTGTATATTATTTTATTGCAATGTGTGTAAATTTACCAAGAGTGAGTAATGCTCCAACAATAATGTAGACTGACTTGAATGTAGACAACCACTTATACTAGCCTAGCTTGTCACATACGTGTCAACACAAGTTTGCAAGATTTGATGATCCCCACACACACCATTCATAACTTGCCTGTGGGGTATGGGAACTATTTACTAATGAACTACAGTGTGGATACAAGGGTGAATGCAGCAAACTAGGAATTATTGGACAGTAGGCAATTTGAGTGGTAGAGATCAAGTGTAGACAGCCCCCAGTATGCGTAAGGTAATTGATGTGTAGAACAATCAAACAGAAAGAAAGAATGTAGACCAACTAAACCTTGTAAGAGATTTTATTGAAAGAGAAACTAAGACCAGAGGAATAAATCAATAAGGGAGTTGAAGAACTCAATTGAAAATAATGAGGTTTAAGTGTTACATTATTATCTGTACTTTCAGTTGTGACTACTGATATTCTTTAAATATAGTATGATTTGATGTGCCAACATGTGTGCTTTTAAAAACAACATGAAAGAAATAGATCAGAAATAAGCAATTTTCAACAGATTTGCCTTCTTTACAATAAGGAACATTGCGTTTTGCATGCCATTCAGAAGTGTTCATATGGCCATTCAATGATATTGTAACTAAAGAGTCAGTCATTTAAAAATATTTTTCGGTACTATGATCAGTTTGACCCTTTGTGCCAATTAGTGCTTATCTGTGTGATTATTTCCCTTGTCTATGTTTATCAACCACAATGCGGTTGCGTCTGTGGGTCTTGCCAATGACCCACAAGACAAACCACTCATGCAACAGAAAACCTTAGTAAAAGACATACCATTATATTGAGGTTATCTTCTTGTAGAAGCTTCATGGCATGTCATCTATACAATTATGCTTCTCATGCTTTTATTTTGTTGTTGCAATATATTTTAATGCTTTGTTATTTTTGTATATGTACTGCGCAGCACTGGGGAGGAGGAAACTGACAGCACTGTTTTTTTCCTATTCCTGAGGCCCACCATAGATGCACAGTGACTCAGGACGTGACAATCTTTTTGACTTGAACATTTGGTTGCATGCCTTGAGCAATAGAGAAGTTTGGCATAACCAGTAGTCATTTGGTGGCGGGGAATGGACACAGTAAACCCTATCTTGGCTGCAGTGCATAGGTTGAAACCTACCTCCCTGGTAGTGTGATAGTTATTCTCTGGCTCTGGCCCAGGATAGGCAGAAAATCTAGACTTTCCAGCAATATAATGCTATTTTAATGGCATTGGATAAAAGGGCATGAGCCCATGGACCGCTGGATCACTAACCAACCAACCTTAAATACAGAACATTGCTGAAGTATGTCAGAAATCCACCAGTATTGATATTAATGTGCTTTTTGTGTATTACCTTAACCTTTAGCAAGCCGGATTAAAAAATACAAAACCTCTTCCTGCCACCGAATTCTTTTTTGAAAATTTTCATCTTTTCTGGTTGGTGTTACGGAAATGCAATAGCTTTTTTGTTATTCGCGATTAAAAAAAAATAAATTTTCATGCATATGCAGAATTGAATACCGCAAATGTATGTATATTTTTTTTATTGTAATATACCCAGGGTTTGCGCATGAAGTGAACACCTTTTTTCGCAAAAAACCAACAGAAACAAGACATGGGTGTTCGGAAAACTCAATAACATTTTTGCTATTAGAGCTTTTAAAATAATTTCAACAAATTTAAATCCATAATTGAATACTGCAAATGGGTGTGTAATTGGTTTTTTTAAAATGTATCCTACCCGAGGTTTGCGCAAGAGGTGAAGACATTTTCTCAAAAAAACAAAATACATGAAAAAAAGACATGGGTGTTCGGAAAACTCAATAACATTTTTGTTATTAGAGCTTTTAAAATAATTTCAACACATGTAAATGCAGAATTGAATACTGCAAATGGGTGTGTAATTGGTTTTTTTATATGTATCCTACCCGAGGTTTGCGCAAGAGGTGAAGACAATTTTTATTTTAAAATTACATAAAAACAAACAACACATATTACTTACCCACTGGCCATGCAGCTCTGGAGTACACCTGCAGGCTGTGCTGCTCTCCTACTTGCTGTGCAGCTCAGACGAACAATCAATTTTGAAATGTACCAATATGTGGTATCTATGGAAGCAGGGGTATGGGCACAGAGTGACCTTACATGCTGCACACACGTACTGAGTCTGGTGATGCTTCTTTGACCGATCTGAACAGACTACACAGTCAGGAAGCGCAGGCTTGCCACTGGACAACCATTTAGGATTTATAGCAATATGGTGTGTTGGTCCTATTGTCAACCTATCCAGTGGGTGGCTTGTTCTTCCGGCACTGGAAGAAGAAGGCCTAGAGTTGCAACTCTGAAGAAGCCCATGAACTATCTGCAAGCGAAATTTTTCCGCCTTGACTCTGCCAGGATGTTTGGCCCACCATAGGACAATTGCATTTACAAAGCAAGCTTCCAACAAGTAAAAGAAAATTTTCTTCCACAACTTGCAGGACCTGTGGCCTAACATATAATATGTTAGCTGCTTATCAACACAATCAACACCTCCCATATGACGGGTATAGGCCTGTATTGCGCATGGTTTTACCACATCCCTCACATTGCCACCATGACGTTTGGAATGGACCTTCCTATTGAAGGTCTGCGCATCGTGTACAGATGTCATCAAATTTACTTGCCTCTTGTCATACCATGACATGTAAAGCATGTTGTCAGCACTATCAGTACGAAGTGGGTCACCAGCCTTGAGTTTTAGACCCTTCGGTGCACGGGGGACCCCTTTGCGATTCAATTGTAGTGTGCCGCAGGCGCCTATCTGGTTCTCGGCAAGCTCCTTGAAAAGGGCTGGAGAGGAAAAGAAGTTGTCCATGTAGACAATATGGCCGTTACCGTGCATTGCGGCCAACAAATTACTCACAACAAAGTGAGCCAATCCCTTCTCTTTGTCATAGATGTCCTCCTTTCCAAGGTACAGCTTCCAGTTCCAGAGATAACTAGTCTTCGAGTCAGCCAGTACCCAAGACTGTATACCCCACTTTGAGGGTTTATTGGGCATGTACTGCATAAGACTAGTCCTACCCTTGAAAGCAATTATGCTTTCATCGATACTGATTTCTTTGGAGAGGCCATAATATTGTTGGAACAGAGGAATAAGTTTGTCAACAAACCCCTGTATCTTGAATGCTTTGCTGTCACCGGGTTGCCCTCGTGCAACGGCTGTTGTGTTGTCTACAAGGTGCAGGAATGAAAGAATAGCTAAAAATCTATTCCTACTCATGACATTCCTGAACCCATGCATCTCGATGAGACCATCATTAGACCAATACAATTCATAGGAGGAACGTTTGGTCAGTCCCATCAAGAGCACCAAAGCAACAAAAGCTGTCATCTCATCAGCTGTGACTTCCTTCCACAGCTTCACACGAGATGTATTGCCGGCGGCCTGTCCCTTCGAATCACTAACCTGCTTAGCGTAACAATTAGTTTCAGTTACCAACATGTTCACAATATCATCTGTAATAAACAGACGAAACACGTCTATCACACTAATGTCATCAGCTACGCCTATAGGTCCAACAACTTCATCGAAGTTGCTAAGCCAATCATGGCTATACCCCGAAGGAACACTAGAATTTCCAACAATTTCTTCTTCCAATATGTCATCATCGGCCACGCTGCCAACCGAATCAGTATCACTATTATCTCTATCTAACAACACATCATCTATTGGAGCGATATCTGCATCTGTTAGCGACACACTTTCCTCCTCATCCGAATCGGGATCCATGATGAACTCAAAATAAGTTGTAGGCATAGGTTGCTGTCGGAAAATGCGATGGAACAACGTCTGGACGCTACAGTAAATTATATCAAATAGACAGGGCGGACGTGAACTGGTACCGGCTTCGATTGTGCATGCCCTGAACTACATACAGGCTTTGATTAGGCCGTTGTAGGCCTATTTCGCACGATGTCTCATTGAGCGAGTACACTTGACAACAGTAAACAGCCGCCATTTTTGTGTGTGTCAAGCACATTTAACCAAAGCGCTGTGAAGGTTAAGATACCTACACATTTTCAGAAAAGCTATTCATGGTGTTAACATATTTTTGTGAAACAATTCCTTCCATTAATCCTTGTATGTTATTTATTGTTCATAAATCTCTTTTATATAGCATGGGTGTATGAAACAGTAGCAGCCAAGGATAATTATTGTGTCAGACTCTTAATCCATGATCAGTAAAATTCAGAATGAATAACTGCAGTAGGATGTGATTGAAGTATATTTGGGTTTCAAGCTTGAAGTGACTTAATGGAACTTTTTGCATGGGTCATGTAAAGCTCAGGGTAAGGAGAGAACTGACAGACTTGATTCAAGAGCCCACATATCAGGACATAATAATGAACATTTTGAAGTCCCTGTGCATGAGGAAACGGTGGACGAGACTAGTTACAGGATTGAAGTACTTTGAAATTGCTTGGAAAGATTGTACAGGGGAGCGATTGAAGGATAGAATGAGAAATATATACACTCAATGGCTGCAGGAACTATCAACTATGACATCTGAAAGAGGTAGAACTATGGGGATGCACTGAATTTACTTACCATTTGTTCAGAAAATCACTGATCATGGCATATATCAAGATGAACTGTATGCCAAACTAACTCTCTTAGTTTTTGACATTGACGAGGAGTTATTTGCATAATATAATCATATCATTTGATCAGTGATACTATCAGTTGTTACCTTAACAATTAACTAGTGGGGTGGTGTTCGATTTTTTGCTCTAAAGCAGTATATAGGCACTAAGTACCCAGCCATACAGATTGACCTAAGACCAAAACTACTGAAGAGAGCATTGGAGATGGGTACACAGTATGGTCAGATTGATTTGGTAATGTATATTCTTATTATTTGTGTTAGTTGCACATTGTGATGTAGTTTTATTATCATGTGGTTTCTTGCAATTCCTGGGGTTATCAATCAATCAATCGTCAAATACTTTGAGATACATAGGACTGCCATATTGGCTATTTCATTGCTAAATTTTACCATATTGAAATGTCACTAGCAATAAAATGTATATTTTAGCAAATTTGAAAATGTATTCATTTTTACATATTTCTTGTTTTGCTTAAATTGGGGATAATATGAACAGTCTAGTCGCACCAGCAATTAATGTTGTTGGTGTAATTGCTCCTTTAGCAATTGGCGTCAAAACATAACCAAGAAACAATACAATATCATTTCCTGTTAGTAGTTATTAGAATAAGAGCTTTTAATTGCATTTCAATAATTCAAGCTCATTTGATCATGTTTTCAGCAGTTTTTGAATAGTTTAAGAGACTTACAATTTTTGTATCTAAATTTATAAATTAATTTTACAAAGAAAAGGCTAGTAGATTTGTTAATATAATCATTGGATTTATCATACATTTTCATTAAACTCTGTATGTGTATTACATTTATACACATCAGTTTCTTGTAATAATTGTAACTCACATGTGTGTTGCTGGGGCCCAAAAGGAAGCAAAAAAAAATACACTACTGTGATTTGCCACGCATGTTGTAAGATTCAACTAAGGAAATTGGCTGTTGAGCTGATTTTCCAATCTGTGAGGTGGGAAAAGTGACTTAAAAATCTGTACTAAGTTGGATTGATAATTCTGTAAAGATCAATTGTTCTGGAAATGAACACAATGAAGTGTAGCAATACAAGCGAAGAAGTGGCTCACATCACTGAGAAACATCAAATTGTAGGGAAACAGAAAATGTGCAACATTAAGTGAGTGCAGATAGGTGAAGAGAATGATCAGTGTGTAATCAGAGAAAGATTGTCTTCTGTGAAGATATAAATAATGATCATCTTTCTGATTTTATCTGTTCAGGTGAAAGGAATAGGTATGGCAGGCTATTATAAGTTACCTGGAGGTGAACCACCACCCAAGTCAAAACCCAAGTCCAAAAAGGTAAGATTTTGGAATTTGTACATTATTGCATATTATACTACTACTTGTAAGTGTATGCTCATATCTTTTGCCATTGGCAACACTTGCACGTAGGTGCTTAGACAAAAATGACTGACTTAATTATAAGCAGGTTTTTTTCATATGTGCTTTGT
The DNA here is from genome assembly GCA_034231615.1 of Meghimatium bilineatum. Lineage (NCBI taxonomy): Eukaryota > Metazoa > Mollusca > Gastropoda > Stylommatophora > Philomycidae > Meghimatium > Meghimatium bilineatum. Next base: position 36,713,187 of record CM067320.1, read on the forward strand.
CTCTTAGCAGAGCTGCAAGCTGTCTACCAAATTTATCACTTCAGTGCTTGTGATTTCACTGCTCGAGCAATAATCTCCATGAAATGTGTGTAAGAACACTACAAATTGTAAACCTCAATACACTGCTGGTTCTTGAGCACATGACATATGACTTCACCATAGATATCCCAAAGATAGATATTGAATGCTTTTTGTGTAAAATATAGCATCCATATAGAAAGTAACTGGGTGCAAGTAGTTAAAAAATAAGTTGTAATATACTGGTTTTTTTAACTTATGTAAAACACAGGTTTATATAATCTCTTCAAATAGACACGACAGACTATAACTAAAACTAGTGGGAAATGATGTGCGCACAAGAAAACATACAAGTTACACTACACAAATCATATTCAACGTTTCAACCAAAAGGTCTTTATTAAGATACACACAGAACATCAAAAGACGACGAATGGAAATTTATTATTGTGATAATTTTTCCATTTGTCGTCTTTTGATGTTTTGTGTGTATCTTGCTAAAGACTTTTTGGTTGAAACGTTGAATATGATTTGTGTATTGTAATTTGTATGTTTTCTTGTGTGCACATAATTTCCCACTAGTTTTAGTTATAGTCTGTCATGTCTGATTGAAGCGATTATATAAACTTGTGTTTTACATAAGTACAATTGTTGTTATGTTTCACACAATTACCTTGTATTCATTGTCGTGTTGGTTTTTTTTAAATGGCACAAATATGGCTCTGCATGGACAACAACAAAATAGTCCTCATCTGGGAACAAAATATAAATAAAAGGGATACAAATTTGGAAGGTCATGAAATTTAGAAAATGATCTTATTTTTTAGTTGGGTACCCTCAAGCTTTTTGGACTAAATTCCGACCACTCTTTTGTCTAATTCTCGGTTGGTGTGGTCTTTGACTTTATTCATTTTGTTCCGTCATTTACATCATCTCTTTGTTCCACCTATATTTACATTTTATGTACTTCCTGTGTCTGTCCTCCCGGCATATCACTTCCATATTTTGGTTGGACACGTTTGTGTGTTGTGATCATTTCTATTCATTGTCTTTTGATGTTTTGTGCATATCTTGATAAAGACATTTTGGCAAATGTTTTCTTGTTTACACATCATAACCCCCTAGTTTTAATGATAGTCCGTCGTGTCTAAGTGGAGCGTTCTAAAAAACCTGTGTTTTACATAAGTACTATTGTTGTTACGTTTCACACAGTAAGTATTACCTTAAATTGATTGTCATATGAAATTGTTGGTAACGTTTTGTGTTCAAGATGTAGTCTTCAACCCAGTAGTTTTTGCTGTAATGATTTTGTAACAATATTTATGTTTAGTAGATTGTCATTGTTTATGAATGATTCAACTTCCTGCATAGGTTCATAAATTGGTTCATAAAGCATTGACAACCTACTGAATATATTTATGCCATATAGAAAATCACTATAGCCAAAAGATACTGGATTGATAGCTATTTTTTTTATAGTTATTATTTAAGTGAAAATTTCTTGGTCATTTTTTTTTTAAGGGAGAGGAAACTGAGAAAGACGCAGATGATACTGGTGACATAAAGGTCTCTGAGGAAGAGAAAGATGATAAACCAGAAGACTCTACAGAAAATGGAGAGAAAAAGGAAGATGTTGAAGAGACCAAAAAGAAGAAAAAGCACAAACTGAGTGGGTGAATTAGAATTTCCTTGTTAACTTGTGTTGAAAGTTTAACAATTATATTACACAAGGCAACACACAAAAATCATCACAGATAATTTTATATGGGTTTTGTAGTATTTGGTTAGCTGATTTCAAATATGTCTTTAGTTTTTTTCTACCACGTAACATTTTTTTGTAATAGCTAATTATAATATCTTTCAACAGTGGTTATGACCACAAATCGAGTACAATGTTTTATTTAGATTGGTATCGATACTTTATTACTGGCTGTTACAATTTTGTTCAGTTTCGGGTCACGTGATTTAGTATCGATGCTACCATTTTTGTGTATTCGATAGGATAGTAAATCCATTTATACACGTGTGGTGTTTGCTTAAAGTAATTACGACAAGTATATTATTAGATTTCGTTGTTTTGTACTTTCTTTTATTTTAAAGGTACTATCTTTTATTCCTCGCGAAGAAGCTTAAAGGCAGTTCTTTTGCACAATGAAAATTTAAAACCAAGCATACCAGTTGCACATTCTGTTTATCTGAAAGAATCTTATTACAACATGAACAGTTTGCTTGAAGTTATCCATTATAAAACACACCAGTGGAACATCTGTGGTGATCTAAAGGTCATTGGCATGTTGATGGGCATGCAAGGAGGATTCACTAAATACTGCTGTTTCCTATGCCTATGGGATAGTCGAGCAACAGCGGAACATTATGTCAAACGTGTCTGGGAGCCCAGGCATATCTATACGCCAGGAGCAAGCAGTGTCCAAAATATGCCCCTTGTTGATCCACAGAAAATATTTCTGCCACCTCTCCATATTAAGCTAGGACTGATGAAAACCCTTGTGAAGACCATGGGTAAGACAAACTCAGAAGGTTTGCAGTACCTTGTTAATAAATTCCCAAACATCACTGCTGCAAAAATGAAGGAAGGGATATTTATAGGTCCACAAATCAGATCTGTTTTACAAGATGAAGGTTTCAAACAGTCTCTGTCAGGAGCTGAGCTAGAAGCCTGGGAGGCATTCAAGTGGGTCTGTGAAAACTTTCTTGGTAATCATAAGTCCCCTACGTACAGGGAAGGAGTTCAGCGTCTAATAGATTCTTACCAGAACCTTGGCTGTCGCATGTCATTAAAAGTGCACTTCTTGCACTCCCATGTAGATTTCTTCCCAGAAAATCTTGGTATGGTGAGTGAAGAGCAAGGAGAACGTTTTCACCAGGACATTCAGTTAATGGAGCGCCGTTATCAAGGTTTGTGGAATGAGAGTATGATGGCCGACTTCTGCTGGATGCTATTCCGTGATAATCCAGGCGAAGAATATAACAGAAAATCAAATTCCAAGCATTTTTGAAGAAACATTCTACATATCTATGCTGTGATGTGAGTATATTTGATTTAGTCTAGAAGATGTGAATCATTTGCTTAATTGATGTTTGCGATTCTCGAAAAAATACAGCCAAGTTCAGTGAAAACTAACATCACTCATAACTTTAAAACTTGACGTGATAGAAAAAAACTGATACCAGATCTGAAATCAGCGCCAAAAAATCCTTTAGAAAAGTGTATTTTGGTTTCAGATGATTAAAAAAAGTTTTATTTTGTTGCCTTGTGTTATTAGATTTGATATCTGGTTTAGATTCACCTAATATCATGTTCTATTTGATCTCAGTGCATTTATGTATGAACATGTGTCTGTTGTGTACCACAATGAAAAATAGTGATACTGCGTCCTCATATGTGGTGATTCCATTTTCTAGGTTAGTTTATCTTTTCAGTTCATATTTTGATAGGTTAAAAAAAAACATATGTTCTTGTGGGTTGTGGACATATAGGTGCTGTCAACTTCTAGGATTTTATGTGAATAAGCTATGGGTATGCATAAAAGGTTTCGTACTAAGGTTGTCTTAGCTGGGGACATGTAGAACTGTTTTCAATAAAAGCAGTCATAGGTTGTCTCAACTGGATAAAAAGAATATTCTACATTTGCTTAGTGGCATACTGCTATTATTCAATGTTACAAAAATAAATGATGTTTCTATGCTTAAATGTTCTCCTGTGGAATTAGGTTGAGTCAGTACACATGTGAGCTGTTGCATTCAGGGAGCTACAGAAACCATAAACAAGCATACACATTTATAACATGTTTTACTAGATGAAGATCATATGTATTGTGAGCTATTACACTGATGAATTTATTTAGATAGAACTATGGATTTATTCATCATGTGACATTCTTTCCAGAATGTGGTATTCCTTATGGATTCTGAACACTGTGATTCTGGTCGAGGTTGATCTGCCGCAGTTAGACTTGTTTAAACAGTCTGATATATCACTGCACCATTGTCCACGGCACCCAATTCCCCTGTTGACACTAACTCTGATTGCAGCTATTAATCTTTCCATGCTATTATGTTTCTTTATATGAAAAAACTCAGCTTTCTTGTTATGGAGCCAGCCCTCTTCGACGTTTATTGATCTTAACACTTCTTGATGTGTCTTTTTAGATGTTCGTGGTATAAGTACAATTATTCTGTAGCATCTCATTTCGTAAACATTTTTATCATTCACATATGATAAACTTCTAATTCTTTCTGCTTTCAAAGAAATGTAAAATGTCTACACAGGATGCTCATTCTTTGAATAAATATTCTGTAGTGTAAAGACTGCACATTAAATTTGTTTGCAAATTAAATGGAACAATTGTTGCTGGTGTGTCTCTAGGCCTATTACTGCTGAAGTTAGGATCTATTTTTTTTAACTCAAGTAACTTCACTTGCAAATGTTGCACCATGTTATACATTAGAGAGGCGAGTAAGAGGCTCAGATACCGATTCTGTCAACATTTGCATAGTATCAACCACGTGTCCGGAACTTCTGTCGCTGGCCAGTCAAACAGCTCAGACCATCGGGATACCTGTGATGTCCAGATGGCTGCCTTTAAATCATGTCCCTTTGATGACTGAACTTGATATAAGTTTGAGAACGTGTATTCACCAATATGGCACACTACAGCCTTTGGGATTAACATTCGTCATTCATATGTGTAGCTCTGACGAGTGAAAGAAGAATGTGTATATATCTTTTATTTTCTGTTATTTTTCTGTTTTGTCAATATCTCGTGATGTTGTCAACTTTCTATTTGATTTTGTTTCATATCCATCCTTCTAGTTTTATTTATCATTCTTTTGGATTTATCCTGTTTGGCCATTAATATTTGAACTGGGACAATGCTGTTCTTTCTAGTGTGTTATGTTGTGCTCTTGATCAATGCCTATTTGTCAAAACTGCCATTTTTGTAATTTTGTGTGTCAACAGTGATTAGCAAAACTTCATTACCCATCTCCAAGTTTTGACTGTTGGATTATAGTTTTGATGCCTATTATTATTGACTTATTGCCTATTATTCGTTACAAGGGTGCACCTTGTACCTTTAAGGCCTTGAATATCTGCTAGTAGTGGGAGTTGCATGAGACCAACATGAATGCCTTTACATCCCAGGACACGACAAACTGTATCTATAATAGTCTATGCAATACATAAAAGATAAGTTGAATATTAATGCCTACTCTAGCAGGGCTGCAATACCAGAGATGCCAATGTCGTTTAAGAGTCCATCAACTTCCTGCCACGCACACCATATCCCAGTACTTAATTTAGTTTTGAGATGGCTTAACATTTGCATTAGTAGCCAGTAGTTTCTATTTTCACTGCTGCAGTTGAGTTGAAAGATATAGCTGTAAGCTTATGTTAATACAAAATACTTTTAATAGTCAAGCTGCTTAATTTCATGTACTAGCCTTGTGTGTTTGTCCTCAAGCTTTTGTCATTTAGCAGTATGTAGTCCTGAGAAGGGAATGCGTTGTATTGTGATTTTATTTTGCTGTGATACCTGCTCCTATAATATTCAGCATGGCATCTTTAGGTCACTTTTTAACTTCTAGGAAATAAGGTGTCAAATGCCACACAGTTGTTATTAATTGCCTCTTGCGACATACATCACAGAAAACTATTCTTTCTTCCATTGATGACCCTGGCAACACGTGGGCAATGTACTACATAATAAGGAAGGGTTTTTCTAGAAAGTTTTTATATTTGTTCTTTTTTCTTTTTAAAAACTGTGTTCTGTTTTAAAGAAATTTATTAATCATGTTCCTTGTGACCAGTGTGTTCTTACCCTTTTTTCTATTAATTTCATATTGTGATGAATTTGCCTCCAAAATTTTCTGTTTAAACATTAGCATTGACTGTATCTTTCTTTCTTTTCTTTTTGCTTTTTACCCCTTTATGCTGTGAAATGTCAGGGGTAGAAGAGTATTTGCAAGGTCTGCACATGGCTTTCTATCCATCGTGTCTATATAGTAATGCTATTTTGAGGGACAATGTCTGATGGTTTTCTGGAAGCATGCGAAAACCACTTAATCTGTTGTCTTCTTATGCAATCAAGGATTGGCATTGGCAAAAGAATTCAAGTTTTCTTTTGGATTCTGTTGTTAGTGTCCATGTTTGAAATTGGTAGCGTAGTGATGGTATGATAATCGTTTTATATAGTGCTGTTTTGGTGTTCATGCTCACATATTAATTTTTACATACACATGCAGAATTGACTACAATATCTTAAATTTGTTAATGTCACCTCTTATCACTGTCTTATGAATATAAAAAAAAATATATAACTTTTCCTATATCATTGGTTTAAATACTTAGCGAATTGTCTTACCAGTATAGGGTAACCATGCAGTGGATACCCTCTCACTGTGGAATACCAGGAAATGAAAAAGCAGACCAACTGGCTACGGAAGGTGCTGCCGAAGACCAACCAGATATACCAATCACCTACCATCAGAAAAAACAGATGATAAAGTCAATAAGAAAGCCACAAACACCATCACAAGATGACTATCACATTATGAACAGATCAGAACAAGTTATAATTCTACGTCTCAGAACAGGACACAACCGACTCCGCAGTCACATGTATACAAAGTTCAAGATTGGCAACACAGCCATGTGGACATGCAGCACAGAGTGCCAAACATATACTTCAAGAGTGTTCTGAGCATGAAACGCTGAGGCAGACATATTGGCCAGAGGAAACAACACTGGAATCAAAGCTCTATAGGACACTGTATGAACTACAAAAGACAGTGAGTTTTATTAAGGAGACAGAATTACAGATATAGACATGTTTCAAGTGAACGAAAGACGAAGAATTGGTTTTAAAAAAAAACAATAGTTACGAAAACCTAAGTTTAAAAACTATTCCACTTATATCTCATAATTATTTATTTTTCCTGTACAGAAAAAGTAGAAAAGATCAGCTTTTCAAAATTACACCATGGTAATCCAGAAAAAATGGAAGATATATTTCCCCTTGCCATCACATACCAGTCAGCTCCTAAGTCAGCATCAGTTCCAAAAATTAGACGGTACATTCAGGAGAAGTATGGAGAAACTGTGCAAGATAGCAGGTAAGAATGGAAGAAATAAGACAACTTTTTTGTAGAGAAATGTGATATACTTTATGATATATTTTTTTGTGTCCCACAGATCTTTGAAATAGTAATGGTACAAAATCGTAAGTGGGTGGGGACGCACGTGTTGAGTTTTAACATTTACCCCTTGGCCTAAGAGTGCGTTCGACGACAGTTTATGCTATCTAAATTATCTGCAGTCGAGTGCACAATCCCTACAAAGGCCCCGTTGCTAGGTCCCCGGTAATCAATAAAAAGAACCACAATTTTTAATATTTTGGTGACCAGATTAAATAAATCTGGTATTTTATTCGACTACATTTTCCTGTAGTTTTAGTGGCAACCATGTGCCAACAAATGTCATTGAAATAACATGCTCTGTGCATCTTCTGATGGATGACTTCAACCCAGAATGTGAGTATCATAACTATCTGTTAAAAAATGTATCAATATGGTGACAATTTCAAGCAAGAACAGCGCCATGACATTGGATTGAGTTTTATTGATTTTTTAAAATTGTATTTTCATTAAAATCATTATGGATTTTGATTCAAATGATTATTTATGAATAGATAAGTTATTTCCATACTCGAAAATTGGTTACGCCAAGCTGCTTTATCTAATTTGATATTAAAACGTCAACCAAGTTCGAACAAGACAGTTTTGGTCTAGATTTATAGCAGGATTTTAGGACATACCTGTGAGTATATTCCTTTCTCTCCGTGAAATTATAACAATTTGACCATAAATACCGCCGAATTAGACCTATAACAACTGTTGCCACTCCAGGACATTTGTAAGATAAAGTCAGAAATTTTGTATTATTATTGTCTTGTTGTTTTGGTCATAATTTGCTTGTTTTTTTGTGAAAAAACATCTTTGCTACTGTCTTACATGTCTCATATCACACACACACAAACAAAACTTACTCCAATATATACATAATTCAATTCTTTATTTATATGTGCAAATATTATTTAAATATCTTTAACAACAAAAATGTTTTCAAATCAGTCACCACCTATTACGTAACATTACCAAAAATTAATCCAGCGGCAGGAGGAAAGTTCATTTTGTGGGTTTACAGCGTGCTAAATGGATCTTGTTTATGTTCACTCTTGATTAACCAGCACTGCTTCTAATGTGATTTAAGCCATAGTATGTGAATATGTGCAACCATTTTATTTGCTCTGCAAGGCCTAGCAATCTGATTTCATCATGCATTTCATTAGGGTGCATTTCTCAAGACCATTAAAACTTTGCAGTCTTATGCCAGGCATATTGTTTCAACTCAATGCCATGACAGTTTATCACCCACTGTATTTTTTGGAATTCCATGGTCGCTTTCAGGGTTGAAAATGATAGTGGAGCTGGACTTTTTGTCAGCTATGTCTATCTCAGATGAGTTGATAAGTCACTGATAATCTGGTCTCTTGATCAAGGTATGACTTCTACATTTTGTTTCGGTTCTTATACCAAGATAATCCATTATGGACTATGTCTGCAGGTACAAAACCCTTTATCATCAGAGTTATGTGTTTTGTATTGATACAATCCTTATATACAATTTTTCAGATGGCGCAAGGCCATAGAAAGTGGTGCTGAAAAGAATTACTGGGAGCATGTTTCTGGCTCAGGAATAACAGGCTCTTTGCATCTTCTGATGGATGACTTCAACCCAGGATGTGAGTATCATAACTATCTGTTTAAAAAAATTAATGATTTATTTGAGTTTATTATTGGTTATACTTGTAAAATATTTTATTGTTCCTCTACACAATATAACCTTGCTGCAGTCTCAAATTAACATTACAATATTTGTGAAACCTTTCCTTGTGGATAAATTTGTGTCAAGTTGCAATGTTGCAACTTACTGCTGCAATGTTACAACATATATATTGTATGACTGAGCCGTTTATGATAGATACTACAAAATCAGTTACAAATGTTAGGTGACAAGGACAGGATAAGATCAGAAGAGAAGAGGTTTGAAGCAGGATATGATCTTGATTGCCTGCACGACATATCAAGGAGATGGATGTGAAATGGATGTACATTGAGGAAATTAAAGACTGCATTGAAAAATAGACATTGACATGAAAGGTCTAGAACATGCTATTGAGAGATTACATGGTCATCACATGGAGAAGAGAGAAAATTTAGACAGTAGATTAGAAAGAATTGGTCTGTGGTTTATGAGAACCAAGAGCTTTTGATTGAACAGAAAGGGTAAATTGACTGTTTATCATATATTTGTTTGTGTAAACAGAATTAAACATTTCATGCAGCTGTGCCACTTATGTGATCTCCTGTAATTGTATATGAAAGTAAAGGTAAGTCCCATCGCCGAAACCTGCTGTATGGGATGAAGATAACTCTTCATTTACTAAGCTGCAGCAACTATTAGGTGGGGTGGCCAGTTCCCTACCTTGCTGTTTTTGCCTTCCCTAAATCAGGTGCTCATTTAACAGCTGGATCAATTTGAGGGGGCGATTGTATCAGTGAGAAATTATGCCCTAGATTTTTATTCTACATGAAATTCTGTACTATTTCACCTTTAGCGCACTGCCGTAGAGTGCATTCGACAACAGTTTACGCTATCTAAAATATCTGTGGTTGAGTGTAAAGGCCCCGTTGCTAGGTCCCCTGTAATTGATTAAAAAAATTTTGTTTTAAATATTTTGGTGACCAGATTAGATAAATCTGGTAATTTATTCAATAGACTACCTTTTCCTACAGTTTTAGTGGTAACCATTTGCCAAATGTCATTGAAATATCAAAATTTTCGCAATATGTTGACAATTTCAAACAAGAACAGCGCCATGACATTGAATTGGGTTTGATAGACTTTTATTTTATCCTATTTTCATTAAAATCATTATGAAATTTGATTCAGATGATTATTTATGGAGAGATAAGTTATGTCCACACTTGAAAATCGGTTACACCACGCTGCTTAACCTATAGAATGCTGTTTACATTTACATAATTTCTGTCCTGCCGCTTAATTAATTTTGGAAATGTTACGTAATAGTTGGTGACTGTTTTGAAATCATGATAACATTTTTGTTGTTAAGGGTTTCTTCTCCATCCACGACTTTCTTCTCTCTAGTCGACTGCCTTTCACTTTGATAATTTCTGGGTGTAGAGGGTGCTCTTTATCAGCGGTGATTTTTAGGTAGTCTTGCGCACTGCACATTTGTATTCTTTGCTTCGCAGTTGGGCAATCAAGTAGGTATCGCATAGCCCGAGCCGACGTATCTCTCGTGCACCCCAAAATTATTCGCATTGCTTCATTTTGGATTCTATCCAATCTTTCTGTTTGACTCAGTGTCAGAATTGCCAGTGCGTACTCTACCACCGCCACCACCAATCCCTGATACAGCAGAAATAGCAGTCTCTGTTCGCATTGAGCAGCAGCCATAACTTTCATCGCCGCAAGACCTTTATAAGCCTTTACAATTATGTGGTCAACATGATCTTTGAAACTCAAACTTCGGTCCAACATGACCCCCAAGTACTTCATTGTGCTGATTCTGATTGTAAAGTGGAGAACTTGAGAGGTAAGTTCTTCAAATAGATTAAATAAAATATATCACGAGGTTTCCATTATGTAAAATATATAATATTCAACAGATTTGGAACGACCAAAAATACAATAGGTCTAGATCGAGATAGGTCTAAATCTGCCTTTATCACTTACTCACATGTCTCGTATCACACACACACAAACAAAACGTACACCATATATGCAGAATTCAATTCGTTATTTATATGTGCAAATATTATTTAAATATCTCTAACAACCAAAAAGTTATCACAATTTCAAAACAGCCACCAATGATTACGTAACATTTCCAAAAACTAATTCCTATGCAGGAGAGAAATTACGTAATTGTAAACACAACGTGCCTAAGGTTAATTATTTATGTATAAAAACTCATGCATCATTTTTATAGTTGCAGAAATCAAATAATGTAACAAAACTATTTATGGTCAGCTGGTTATAAACATACATGATTTCTGTAATTTTACACATACAATTTAGTTACAAATCTACATAAAATATTAAACCTATGTTAATTTGAACATAAACAGTTATGGGATTGAACTTCATAAATCATAAAAAATAATGCAATGTTTACAAATTGTCTCTCATGGTGCGAATCAATTAATATTCTTATTTTTCTTCAGAGTTCATTCTCAAACTTCTGTAGATTAGCAGAATGTAATCCAGAGAATTGAATTTGTTGTGATATGGTTTTACAGCTTAGTTGCAATTATATGCATCTTTCAGCATGACACATCCGTCTTAGCATAGTCTATTGGTCACTTATCCTATATGTGATGGGACAACCAACTCCATACCCTAAACTTCTTTAGTTGCCTCTTATGACATGCCTTGCAGCTAATATGGTCACCTAATCTAGGCTACCCTTTAATCACTTCCATCCTCCCACAGAGATGGATATCTGCAGAAAGCACTGTGCAGTCATGCTAAACTGTGAATAAGAAGAAAAAGAAGAAAGACTTCCATCTCTTGATTTTCAATCACCAGTGATTGAATACACACACTCAGTATTTTATATTCAAGAACTTCATTATTTTTTTTATCAAATTCTACTGGAAACTACTCAGTTTCTAATTTATGGTTAACTTTATGATTCTAATTTTAAAAATGTTCATATTTCAACATATAGAACATTCTCCACACAGTATTCCAAACATGTCTTTCCTTTTGTTTGCTTCCACTATATAGGATTGATCTGAGACCTAAGATTACACTGATCTCATATAATAATGCATGCTATTAGTGTAATTTAGAATTTCATCTTGGTAAGCAGACTCTAAGTGTATAAGTTAGGATTAGTCTTTGATATGGTCATGAAACTTGTATCCAGATTAGTCAAGATGGGTTACTAATTGTTTATAATTATGCATCAGTTACTGAAAGATCATGTTATAAAAGCATAAGAACCCATGGAACAATAATTGTAGATAAAAAGGATTTCTGCAGAATATGAAAGACAATCAGAAGTCAGAGAATAAATCAATGTGAAGGAATAGTAGATGGGGTACATCAATTCTTATAGGAAGTGTTGTTAATGTTGATGGCAACAGAAATTCAAATTTAATCATTTATGAAAATGATCATAATTCTGCAACCAGCATGCTAATGCTGACTATATTTTGATATTTTATGCACAGGCTTTGAATGAATGAAGCTTATTTGAGGATAACTGAAACACTAATATTTCTTTGTGTTTGAGAATTTTGTATTCATTCCTGAGAAAGATTTACAGTGATTAAATGATAAGCTGCAACACTTAATTCAACTACATAGCTTTAAATAAATATAGAGTGAAAGCTCAATATCTGCAGATTCAAATGATAAATAACAAGCATATTAAATACTTGGACATCTGTTTTGTGCCTGTAAAGAAAATAATGCTTTAACCTTTAAAGTCCTGAATTAACCTTTAGCATGCTAGGTTTAGAATTACGTAATTCCTCTCCTGCTGCTGAATTAGTTTTTGGAAATGTTATTTGATCGTTGATGGCTGTTTTGAAATTGTGATAACTTTTTTATTGTTAGAGATATTTAAATAATATTTGCACATATAAATAAAGAATTGAGTTCTGCAAATATTGGTGTAAGTTTTGTTTGTGTGTGCGTGATGAGATGTGTGAGAAAGTGATAAAGACAGATTTGCAGTAAAATCGTTATGTAAATCTAGACTTATTGTATTTTGGGTCGCTCCAAATCTGTTGAATATTATATATTTTAAATAATGAAAACCTTGTGGTCTATTTTATTTAATCTATTTGAAGAACTTATCTCTCAAGATTTCCACTTTATAATCACAACCCATAATGATGTCACTGAATATATGATAAAATAAAAAGTGTATAAAACCAGATTCCCTGTCATGTCGCTTCGCCTCTATGCCGATGGCTATAGATTGTTCAGATTTCAATGTCATAATTGCACGACATCTCCTATCGCCATTTTAGTAACAAACAGGAAGTTAAATAATATATCTACTGATGGTTGCCATAACATTTTCTCCAAAAAAAAATAAAATAATAATAATCTGGCTTGGAGGGGGGGGGGGGGAGATTCACATTCCGAGCACTGGATGAAGGATTATCCTTCACCTTCAGGATTCAAGGTATGGATACAATTCTGGCGAAACATTTAGCTAGGCACGTTCTGAAGGTTAAGTGTATATTTTCCAATATGTTTCATGGAAATAATTTTAATGCCAAATTAGTTCCCAAAAAGGCATTTATTTTTCTAGGATGGGCATACAGACTTGGTTGAGGCCAAATACTGATTAGCCAAAAATTGATTTGGCCCAAATACTGGAAATTTGTTACATCCTCTAGTTTGAAATTGTCAATTATCTTTGATTGCACATGTCATAATTATTGTTTTCTTCATATTTAAGAACAGGTTGTGGGTTTCACTTTTTGTTGTTGTTGATAATAACATTTGCTTTAGACCATGTTCATTTATTAGGAGAACTGTGTCGTCAACATATCTGATTTCTGGGATTTGCTAACCACTGATGTTAAGAGGTTTGAAGTCAGCATGTCATGTCATCTTTTACATTTCTCATTATGTTTTCAGTATAGAAGTTGAACAGGTACAGTGATAGTGTATATACCTGTTTAAATCCTTTCTGATATAGTACTATTTTGAAAATTGTATCCAAGTATCTATTTGCATATTCAGATGCCAACAATGATGAGACTGTGCTTCGAATTTTGTATATAATGATCAGGGGCATGCAACTGTTGTGTTAATAATAACATTTATGATGTAGCTATTTTTGTGTTTACCCTTATTTATTTATTTGCTGTGATTAACAAGCACATTCCTTACATACAGCTGACCAAATTGAAGACAGGATCTGTGCTGCTATTATTGCTTGTCATGAACCAAAGTCAGCATCTGCCAGTCAAATAAAGAAATATGTGTCTCAGTATCATCCTGAATTTAAGGTAGATGACAGACCAGACAAGTTTAAGAAAGCATTGCTTCGTGCTGTCTCAAGGAATATGATAGTGTGAGTACAATGTGGTAATTTTATCTTCCTTTCTTCTATTCCAATCCATGTAAATAGTGATTTTTGCGTATAATCTTTTATGCAGTATAAACTTGCATTCTTCCGTATGCCAGACATTAGAAATATACTTTCGGCTTCCTGCAGATACTCCTGGCGACAATATTAGAATGGGTTAGTTTTTCAAAACTTCAAAAGCTGAACAGTCGTCTAATTATCAAGAAAGGGGCTTTGCCATGACTCACAGCCTTAATAGCATACTGAATATTAAATAGTGGATTATGTTCCAACATTCCTAGCATAGATTGTAGTAGACTTCAATCATATATTAATTAATTTTTTTACAGACCAGTATAGGAGGGGAGGTGGCTCACGATGATCATTTTTGTGTGCTTATGATGGTAATTTAAACAAATTAAAGTCGGTAAGATATCAGTAAAAAATATCAACCATTTTAAATATCTTGACTCAAACGTTAAATACCACAGGAGCTTGTTAAGCAGAAATGAGAAAGATATTTAGCAGTGATTCTACAAAAGCAATGCATAATAAATTGACAAATACCAAAGGAAAAAGAAATTTACAACTATTAAGACGCTATAGTTCTTCAGTGTCAGAATATGGTTGGGAGACCCGAGCAATGATGTTTACAATGGAAAAGAAAACATAATTTGAAATGGAATGCTATTGAAAAGTACTAAGAATATTTTGGACAGAAAGATGATCCAGCACAGATGTCCACAAAAACCTGGATATACAGGAAACTGTCTCCTCAGAACCACAAAAATATGAAAGATAACATTCTTTGAACATGAAAAGACGCAATAAGCTAGAAAGATTAATCGTGGAGGGAAATATTTCAGGAGGGAGTATAAGAGGTCACCCAAGATATCAATATAAATAGGATATCAAAGACCTGGTAATATGGCACTGGAAGAGACAGGGCAATTGCATTGAACCAAGTGTCAGTGAGAACAATCCTCTGCAAAGAACTCATCACACAGAAGAAAAAATACACTAATAAATTTTAAAGCTTTGCCGAGTTCTAAAGAAAATTTAAACCTTTTTTTAATGTCCCAGGAGGACTGTGGGATAAAAATTGTCAGATAAAAAATGGACAAAACTGAGAACCACTGAACTAGAGTGTCTCAGTGAATATGATCTGCAAGATAAAAGCTGAGTTGGTGTGTCAACAATGGACACTATTCTATTTCTGATGTTATTTCATAACCAAGTGAATGTCCTCATATCATCTGTGAAAGCAAACAACACACATAGATCTCATTAACATTATCGGCTAAGTCTAAGCCTAGTTGTCCTACAACTTCAATAAATTCAATTCAGAATATATTGTGGCTAAATGTGTAGACCTATTCTATATCTGTTGTTATATCATAATGGAACTAACATGTTCATATCTTTATGGGAAATTTTTTTTTAAATTCCAAGAATTCTTCATCAGAATCATAAATCCATAAGAGTTTCACTGAAAATGGCTTCCATTTAAAACTAGTTTTGCACTGATTGGAACAGATGACTAAAAATTAAAATACCTCTGTGAATTACCAGCTTCTCCGACAGCAGTTATAGGAAATGGAGGTTTGATTATTGCTCACCTCATTTCTGTTATTTCCTATATAAATAACCTTTGTTCAAACACTGTTTGTTGATACAAGACTGCATAGCAAGGGGGTGCAATTTCATGACCATGGCTTTCAAGTAACATCTATTGTGGTGTTTTTGTGCCTATGACCTGCTAAAATTTAGTAGCTCTAGCACTTATGATTCAGAGTTTGTGACATTATTTTAGACTTATCTGATTAACACATTTTTTATAAATTTTTGCTTTACAGACAGCTGAGTGGACTAGGTGCAAATGGCTCATTCCAATTGGCATCTGCCTTTACACCCACGCCAGCTGTGCTAGCTGGTGAAGATGGTTCATCTGAAGAGGAAGGCTATGATTCTGATGAGCCTGCGTATGTTCCGAGAGGTACAAAATCCAGAGGTATCCCTAAAATTACGGTTGCGAAAACTAAGTCACCTCCTCGCAAACCAGTTATAACCAAAGGTCAGAAAAAGTCTTCAAGTAGTAAGGGTAGAGCTAAACGTGCTGGCATTTCAAATTCTGAATCATCAGAAGAAGAACCAGAAGAAGCACCCAAGCAGAAAAATAAGAGAGCTCCTCCAAAGGGAAGGCAGAATCCAATCAAAACATCACATAAACAAGCTGATTCAACAGATGAAGAGGAAGAAGATGAAGAGCCAGAATATACTCCAAGAAAGTCCCAGTCAAGAGGAGGTGAAGCACCAGCTGTACAAAGCAAAAAGAAGGCAAGCAAACCTAACAAGGTTAAAAAACAAAAACCCACCAAGAAAACAGAATCTTTTGAAGAGGAAGTCTCCACAGATAAAGTAAAAAAGTCCACTAAGAAAGTGGATTCTTTTGAAGATGATTCCTTTATTGATAAGGAGAAAGCAAGAAAGCCTACTAAGAAAGTGAATTCTTTTGAAGAAGAATCTTCCAATGAGAAAGAGAAAAAAAGAAAATCAGCTAAGAAAGTGGATACTTCAGATGATGAGGAAGCTCCTACAATTAAGGAGAAGGTCACTAGTTCATCCAAGAAAGCAGCTTCTGTTGACAATGAAGAACCAGCAACAAAGAAAAGCAAAAAACAAATTGAGAAGGTTAGTAAAATATCAATTGTCAAGAGATCATCATTATCATCCGCACCTAAAGATTCAAAGTCTAGCAAGACTTCTAAAGAGACACCCTTAAAGAGAAGTACAGCTGTGGACAGCGATGAAGGAGATGTTGACAGTGGAGCAGAGCAAGATTACACACCTCGTAAGTCAAAATCTCGTGGAGGATCAGGTGGAAATACAGAAGATGACGCAAAATTAGGAGAGGCAGAGAAAAAAAAAGGAAAGGTGTCCAGGTCAAGAAAATAACAATTTTTGTGTTCTATCAAAGCCTTCTTTTCTTAGCCCATATACCTTTTTTTTACATGATACAATGACATGCATTTTTTGTTTAACCCTGATGGCAGTTACTTCTGTTCATGTTAAAAAAGGGGGAAGAATATCTCTTAGTTTCCTGCCTAAGGTAGCTAATTCTAAGTGGAATTAATGTATTTTTAAACATTACATCATCTCATTCACAAAATTTGTAATATTGACTTGACATTGTTGTGAGATTGTTTAGTTTCTTATTTTTCTGCACATGGCAGATATTTCATTTTAAAATTAACATATAATTGGTGAATGTATTTATTTCCCATTATAAGGCTGCTTCTTTTAATCCTTTATTTTGACAATAATGAATAATGTAACACAGTAGTAGCTTACTGAAGATTTTGTTGCTGTATTACTCCTTTCCTATCAACTTAAATTGCTGTTAACATTTTTCAGCTATCAGAGTTTTGAGGACTTTTTTGACTAATTATTTTTTTTCAGATTAAGCATTGAAATTTTTATATTCTCTTCATCATTTTAGACCACTTAACTACCACTGAAGATGGATGTGTTGGACCATTGGCACAAATCAATTGGCAACACAACGCATTCCCATTTTCTGGACTAAATCCTGCTGGAAATCTAGTTGGACCATTGTCCTGCTACAAGAGAGATCCAGTGGGAGTTTGAGAATGAATGCTGAAGAAGAAGAAGACCACTTAACTCTTTGAAGTGTGTTTAAATTGTGATTGTCACAGAAAATAAATATAAGACTGCTGAAAATGAGTTATGAGTAAGGTTATCGTTACTGCACAGCAAAGTTCCAGAATCCTCCAATTCTTGTCTCAATAAATCTGAGTGCAACACTTCCACATACTAGTTTCTTATATGTAGTATGTGTCTCTTTCCGGGCTGTTTGTATCTTTTTTCATGATATGTAGAGAGCAACCATGATTCACACTTCTAAAGATATTCTGAATGGACAAGGTTTCTCAGTTCATTGACTGTCAGAAAGATCCATTAAGCACCCTTCTGATACTGTGGTCACACTTATCAGCTTGCTCCATTACACTCTATACATGCATGTCCGGGCATGAGTATGAAAGTTTTCCATCCCCCAACTCCACTCATTGGGGGGTCTCTTTTGCTTCAACTTTGAGGAACATTTTAAGTCACTTTGTATTCTTGGATGAGAATAGTCCTGTGATAGCAGTGCCTCTGTGACTTAAAATATTTGTGTGCATGAATTTAGGCAAGCAATATTTCTAGAATATAGAAGTAAGGATAGAATACACTATAAAGAGCTGAATGGCAACAGAATGTAAGATAATAAAAAAAATAACCATGCAAATAACATTAAAATTGAAAGATATAATTGATAAACACCTTAGATGTTACTCATTAACCCTTTCAATCCCAGCCGTTTAGGAAAAACCCCAGGCTTACATTCCACGCAAAGGAATTATGGCAACTCCGCACAAATCAGAAGTGATTGTGCAATAAAATTAATATAAAATACAATTTGCAATCAATTTTTATGATTCAAAGTCCAATTACCAGATAAATGGAAGAGGTACTGATTTGTGAACATATCTTTGTGAATGTCATGCAAGATAAGTTTATTTGTCATATCACATGCAAGAGGGAAAAAAATTAGCACAAGTTTTATGTCAGCTTCATTTCCTGTGTCAATTTGTTTGCTGATAAATGTTCAAATGAAAGCTGCAAAGCAGTCTCCCTTACACAGTATGACAACATCATTCTATATCTCGCTCCAAACATATAGGCCTAGTTCGCATAAAGAAAGCCCTTGATATCTGGTGAAACAGGGTTCTTAAATGGATCTAATTTTTCTGAAAATTTTGATACCAGCATACACGTTCAGCGTGTACCCCCAAATAATAACTCACATAGAAATAGAAATAGTGAAAACTAGGCCTAGTCTCAAAAGTAGAGTAATATCGATCAGTATCATTTGCAGCACCTGATTTCTCGTGAAATTCATCAATATTGACATAGATCAGCTGTGTTTACTATTCTCAATCATTACTAGGTCTGTGGTGTGCATGACGGGATGTGCACATCATCAGTTAGGCCTACACTACACATCGTCGCTAATTTCAATTAGACCTAAATACTGAACTACTACCCCGTCAATATCTAATTTGTTCATGTTCTCTAGAATTCCATTTAAAAATTGCATATGAATATCATCTGAATCATAAGTAGGTCCATTTTTACCTGTTTTTATGAAAATTGAAGGTCATAATAATAAACTTAGCGCAGTTCGGAAACGACAGCTGTTAAAAACGATCAGAAAATAACACTAGACACCGCCATTACTGGCAATCACGTTTGCGCTAAATTTAGCATGTCTATTCGCATGAAACCAGTAACAGACAACAACTGAAATAACTATATGTCAATCTGACAAGAATGGCCACTATGGTAATGTATATATAGCCCACGATTTTGACCGCTAAGGGAATGAAAGGATTAAGATAAAAACTATCAGGTGTTCTATATAAAATACTGTTTAAGGTACAAATGTGTACTGCTAAGTAATTAGAAGACATGTTTGAAGCAATCAGTCTATAAATATAGTTGGTTCAGTGGTTTGTGAACCATTTTGCAAATATAATTCATTTGAATATTTTGTGGTTCGAAAGCTGATCATCCGCATTGTACTTGTGATACAATGGAATGTATCAGCTGTGATTAACCCTTTTCCTCCCTACCCGTCCACATCTGCTCGCTATATATACGCTCCCTACCTGCTTGTATCCATCTGACGTACACATGGTGATATAGATTAACAACCCCTACTTTATCCATGTGAATAGATATGATACATTTAGAGCTGATATGATTACATGTAATGGTTGTTTCCAGTGTAATTTTTTTCAAACATTGAAAATAGGTGTTGTGAATATGACCTTCAATTTTCTTCAAAAGTTGATAAGAATGAGCCTACTTGTGATTCAGATGATGCTGATATGCAATTTTTGTAATGGAATTCTAGAAAATGTGAATGAATTAGATGTTGAAGGGGAAATTAGTGCAGTATCTAGGAATTGAATGTAGCAATGATCATTGATCTGTAGTGTTGGTCTAATGGGTGATGTGACCCCTCACCCACACACACAATCGACCTAGTAATGATTGAGAAATGTCAACACTGCTGATCTATGTCAATATTTATAAATTTCACTGTAAATCTGGTCCTACCAACGACATTGGTCCAGATTACTCTGCTATGGTTAGGACTGGATCTATCTTTCACTATTTCTATGAGTCACTCATGCGCAGACCTAACCAATGTTGTGTATTCTGGTATCAAAATTTTCAAAAAAACTAGATCCTTTTTTTGCCTATATGTTGGGAGTAGTTATGATAAAAGTCACTGCCATTTTGTATATCTCCTCCGCTTCTTAACTTCCCAGGGAAATAATCTGTCTAGATGCTTATAATAAATCATAAAGATCTCTGGGAGATCTCTTGATATCTGATGAAGATCTCAGCAAAATGACGGCAACCCCTCATCATATCCTTAAGGATACCTTCGCAACTAGGGGGTTAATGTGCTTATTCCAATCCAACTGCGATCAATTAGAACTGTTAGAGAACTTACACTTAGAGTGTTTGATCTCTTTCAGTTATAATTGGTAGAACACTTACATTTAATTGTTCTGATCCAGCTACCTTAAATTATAACTGTCAGAGCATTTAGACAATAGCTATTGCTATGATGATTTTGTAGAGACCAACAGTTCTGAGATATTAACGCTGCCCACTAATGCATGAATCAGTCCCATTGTAGCATGTTCCAACTCTTTTATGCTAATAATATACTGTATTATAAACATGATGATTCTTATCATTTTGTAATTATGGAATAGCATTATTAGCAATTTTACATACATATCTCAAGTCTTTGACAATATGAGTGAAATTTTTGTAACTTGCTGTCTAGAAAAAATAGATTGGTTCCATGACAGTAGCCTGCCATGGGTACAAGATATCTGTTCATGTACAAAGCTGCAGCAACTATTAGGTGTGGTGGCTGGTCCCCTTCCTTGCTGTGTTTATCTTCGCTAACTCATGGATTAGGTACCCATTTACATCTAGGCCAACTGGAGGATCAGTCGTGTCAGATGAAAAATCACTACCCTGATTTTGTTTTCTGTCTAGACATGATTTTGAACCTGGCATTATGTAAGCGACCTCACTATCAAATAGGCTACCATCTTCGTAGAACATATGTCTAGAACAGATTCTGAAATATGGTAGTAAATCAAGGACAATATTTTATGATCAGGACAAAGTATGTTGCCTAACTTAGTGGTTCTCAATGTGAGCCATGGTGAAAAGCTTTTTATTTGGTTGGTGGGGTTACAGAATAGTGACTGAACAATGTGATATATATATATATATCCTTGGAGAAGACTCCAAGGAAGCATGAACAAAAAATTTTTCCCAAAGGAGAACATTGAACCAAAATGCATGAAAACCAGTGGTCTAACTTTTGAGATATGCCACCATGGTTTAGGTCTAGGAATTGTATCACCTTCACACACCTAACGTGCATAGGTGCTCAGATCTGCTACATTAAATCTCTTGCTTTCAAAGTTGTGCTGATGCCATATGTTTAAAAATTGTCATTTATTTGGTTGCATGCACGACAAAAATTTGAGCAGTATCTATGCTCTTGCAAATCACAAATAAAGATGACAATTATCAAGTGCTATATTTATTTTACATTACTATATGGAGCAGAGGAATAGATAGAATTTCATGGAAAGATATACAAATATGATTTTGGAAAAAGTAGAAATAAAAATAAAGCTGCTAAGGAAAATAAAAAAACAAGTTTAAACAATATTTTTGGCACATAAAAAGACAATGTTGAAGACCTTACTGAATGGAAAAAAGTTGAATGGCATAAAACAAGAGGTAGTTAGACAAAATACATGTGGAAGGGAAACATTAAAAGATGGCCAAATAAGTTTTTCAGAGTGTACTACTAAGACAAGAGACAGAAAGCCAGATCCATTGCAGTAAATTTTCAATGTGCATATGGCACATGATCTGATCTGATGTTCTAGCTGTCACAGTATATTTTTGGCAGGCATAGTTTTCAAATGCAAGCGATTCTGACAAGCCTCAGATTTTCATTATTGTATCTTTTAGTGTGTATGGAGATGACTGATAAGTCCAGCATAGAACGCCTACCATAGTCGGAATATATAAAGTCAATATTAGACAGTGTTTGCTTTTTTTTTTCTTACACATTTTCCGTGCTTCTGAAATTTGATGCTTCTCAGTGATGTGGGCATCTTTGCTAATTCTAGTGTCCCATAATAAATAGTGTTAAATCTATTGTGATAACAAAGGTTATGCAAAAAAATAGACTAAACAGCAAGATATTTGACAATTTTTCATCATTGTGTAATAGGACTGCCAGGAACCACTTTTGGTAGTGGTGACACAGCATAATCTATTTGGTTTAGACATGTAATAAGACATGACTAACTTTCTAAAATCATTGTGCAAGAAATAGTTAATAGTGGATGGAGAAAAGGCAGACAAATAAAATTAAGGATTGACAACAAGAAATGGCCTGGGCATGATTTTCTACACTCGTCTGAATGGCTGAAGACATTGTTGATTGGAGGACTTTTGTGTTGATGTCTTCTGTTTGGCACACCTATGATCCTTACAGGTTAAGGGTCTTATTGTATTTATAGTAACAGTCTGGAAGTTTTGTAAATTCTATTAGGCTACATCATAACACGATTTATAAGATTTCATAACTATACAATTAAATTTATTGTCATTAGTCAGGTTAATAGAGTAAATATAGAATGATAAGTTTAGAAATACCACAATTTGGGAGTGAAGTTGTACTTATTGCAAGATGAAACAATAGTTGAAATTGTACTAGTGCACAATGCTTGAAATTATACTGATAAAACATGATACAATTGTTCAAGTTGTACTATTTCAAGATGATACAATTTTTGAAGTTAAACTAGTGCAATAGGAAATTATTGATGAAGTTATACTAGTACAAATGAAATAATTTTGTTGACATTGTACTAATACAAAATTAAATGATAGTTGAAGTGCTAATACAAAATT
This sequence comes from Meghimatium bilineatum, assembly GCA_034231615.1. Lineage (NCBI taxonomy): Eukaryota > Metazoa > Mollusca > Gastropoda > Stylommatophora > Philomycidae > Meghimatium > Meghimatium bilineatum. The sequence goes on from CM067320.1 coordinate 36,736,508, forward strand.
AAATGATTGATTAAGTTGTACTAGTGCAAGATGAAACTATTGTTGAAGTTGTACTATTACAAGATGATACCATTGTTAAACTTATAATATTACAAGATAATAATATTATTAAGTTGTGCTATTACAAGATAATACATTTTTGATGTTGTACTAGTCCAAGATGAAACAGTAGTTGAAGTTGTACTAGTGCGAAATGATACAGTTGTTGAAATTGTATTAGTACACTGTGAAATGATCATTAACATTTGGAGTTGGTTGAATCTTCTGCTTTCTATGACATCGTACCTCAGATTATAAAATTTATATCATGGATAAAACAACATTCGTTGAAGATCATTTTTCGTGCTCCAGTTTGTTGCTCCTTGTGTCTAGAGGTGAAGTTTCCTAAAAGAATAGGCAAGCATGAAGGACAAGCTTTGGGGTCAGGGTGCCTGCTTCACACATACAGCCTGAAGTATGTGATATGTTGCTCAATGTGAGCTCAGATAATCAATATTTGATACTTTTCAGGTGCTTGTATATGCTGAATTTTGCAGCCAAAGCTATATAATGATATCTCTAAAATGTAATTGATTCACTTGTTCTTAGCTGGGATCATTGTGGGAAACCATTTTTAAGGCCATATTGTGCTTTTTTTCATATGGTATGGGGCCAAAAAGCTAGTTTTTTAGTCTCTAGCAACTCCAAGTAATGTTTTCTGAGCTTTGGTGCATATAGTACTTTTAAATCAGACTGGATTTGACCTTCAGGTTGTATACTTCCCACATTTGGATTCGATGCATTAATTGCGAAGTTTTCTTATAAAAAATGTTCAACTTGTGTAGTGCAAATGCAATTTCAAATATAATAATGAATTGACATTTACTTTTGCATAAATATACAATCTGTTCTGTGTATAAAAAAATAAATGTACTGTTGTAGTACATACATCTACTATATGTTTTAGAAATGTGATATTGTTTTAAATATTCTCATACTTACCACTCATACAAACCAACACTCATACAAACCAAACACTACCAACAACTTATTTCTGACAGAAGTAACAATGTTTTATGTTGATATATAGCAGACGTGGGCAACATTTTAGGGCTGGCGAGCCACATCAAATATTTATGTGTGTTGCATTGGCCATAAAGATTTTTGTTAGCCCCTTCTAGCTCCAAGTAGTGTTTTCTGAGCTTGTGGATCAGTACAATATAGTGCTTTTAGATCAGACTGGCTGGACAGACAAAAATGGATTGAAAGTCCACATTTGGCCCACAGATGACATTTTGCCCATCCCTGAGCTATCAGCCATGCCCACAACTCTCTGTCTCTTGTGCTATTAATAAGTTCAGTTCGTGACTTATTTTTGTGCCACAGCAACAACACATCCAGATATTTCTTTGTCTTCCTCTGTCTCTTCTTCCCTTGATGTTTCCGGTGGTTACCAAATGTTCAAGTTTTATTTTTTCATCACATGCCTTAAAAATCTTGATTGTCTGTTTCTTGAGAGGCCGCCTCCTCCGTCCCGTGGAAGATCCTTGGGGGAGTGGAGGCTCTCAGTGTGTTGCATGCAGATCAAATGATCAGCAGCAGCTTTGTATGTTTTTTTTTATCTCTGCATCATGGAAGCTGTATGAAATGAAACCTAATATATATGTGTGGACACATTATCCTGTAATAAACCAAATTAGCTGTCAAACTCAACATAATGTGGGGAAATTCTTTTTTCTTTTTACCTTGGGGGGCTGCTTAATAGAGTCATATTGAGACAAAAATATTGGGAATATATTCTCAAATATCCTTTTTCCCAAACAGTTTGATATTCCTTAAACATTGAACCCGTCATCTGTACTCCAATATATGCCATACTGAAGCAGAATTCTCAGGACTATTATAATATAAATATAAAAAAGATGTTTTATTTCACTGGCAGTTACAGATGTCCAGCACTTGTCTTCTTTTCTTGCTTATTCTTTGCTTTATGTTACATACAAATTTGTCTGATTGGCTGCAAATTTGTAAACTCCTAGTTGATAATGATGCTAACATATTCATAACCTGTGGCAATATCAAGATTATGTATAGGCCCAATGTTTTCTACAAAATTTTCTACTTCTACTTGAAAAATTACATCACTCCCTTGAAATTCATGTCACAATTAGTACCACAAATTTCCTTCTCGTCTGAAAAGATTAGGTCTAACTAACAAGGAACTTCAATATCTCTTTCCATGTTATATTTAGTTTGCAAATTAAATACATCGTGCATATTTCCATCGTAACTATGGATATGTCATCAGTGTACATATGAATAATATCCTCCATTGCGAACAAATTGTCAAAACTCCGAAAATTTTTAAATTTTAGTTTTAAAAATCATTCCTTCATAATATTTCCACAATGTAGATACGCAAAGAAATGAGCTTTGAACTATGCGAAGGGATTAAACTTCATACTAAAATGTAATATTGACAGCAATGAAACAAGTTTTTAAAATAGTGATTCTCTGTGCCTCAAGGGCTCTACCAATAGCAGTGACTATAAGGGCCATACGGTTAAGAAAGAGCATATTTTTCTATAAGTTGAGAGCCATTGCTTTATATTTTGTTAATGACACTGGGTTTTTATTCAAACATGAAAGTAGTAATCATATTAGTTAACAAATGTTGAATTTATCAGCAGTTGTGAAAAAACAATCATCTATTACTTCAAGGGCAATTAACTTTTATTTTTATACCCAAAAATATGTTTGTAAATTGATTGGAGTTTGTACTAATGTATACTGCTTTACAGTGTGCTCTGTGTTATATGTTCAAAAGTTATACCCAGTAGTGTTATTTTGTGGTCAATATTTTGTCATGATGGTGCCTGCAAGGCATGCACAATTTATCATTTATTCATTCATTGAGAAACATTGCTTAAACAAATGTTCATTTTAATTAGATAATGAAAATGTTAATATACCCCTCACCCCAAAAGAGTCACATATGCTACCCAAAATAAGTCTAGTGTCACTTTTATTTTAGGTGAGCTAGCATAACAATTATTTCTGCCACTACTCAAGCTAGCATAGCAATTATATGTACAACTATTCAAGTTAGCATAAAAATTATATGTGCAACTATTCAAATGACTGCTCATAAGAACTGACTGACATAGTTTGTTAAATTAATGGTCTGTTTCAATCCCCAGAAATTATGAGTATTGAAGCTCATTTTCTTTGTACAGTGTGAGGTTTCTCCAGAGCTTTCTTTCATAGAAGATTCCAGCTCCAGAGAATGCGTATAGACTCTACACCATGACTGTTTATCACCCACTGTGCCCTTGAACTTTGCTGACCAAAACATGTCCCTGGTATGCTATGCTGCGTGATCTACTCAGAGGTCTGTGTGTGTCATCAACGTGCATCAACGTCAATACAGAAAACCAAACTGTGTGTGTATGTAAACAGCCAATCATATGACAGTTGGCAACTATTTATAGCAATGGTAGGCAAAATCTGGTCTCCCGTGTAATTTTCTGGCCAGCCAGGTTGATCTAAAAATACTAAATACAGGCCCTCAGAAAACACTATTGCAGCTCCAAAGAATTATATTAAAAAATCTGTTTGGTGCAATATAAACAAAATACTGAACCCAGTTCACCAACATGAAAAAGATTGCTCTCCTCTTATTTGAAAGAATCAATATTGACTTACTTTTGACCCTGCAGCCAATATTAATGCATGGTTTAAATACAGTCACATGTTCAATTATTAAAACACATTAAAAAAGACTTCAGTAGTAGCAAGTTAATACTGTTCATCTGATCTACCATCATAACTGAATTTCTGATAGGTGTACACAGTTTAGTAGCATTTATTCATACAAGTTAGTTCTTTGTGAAACTAACTATCTGATGTCCAAAAGACTAAAGAACATTTGATTAAATGTTACTTATTTCTCATTTTACTATTTTATTTGATGTGGTGAGACTAAGTAATCCTTAACTTATTTTGAGAAGTATATTTGTCTCTTTTGGATTGATTAAATTTTGTTTAATAACAATATATATTTTTCATGTCATTTCAAACTGTTGTATTATTGTGTCATGTATGAAGGATATTTTATATTATAATTCAGTGTTTTAAGTGGTTGAGGTTCAGCGTTCATTTTTTTAAACATAAAGGTTCTGGGTTCGTTTCATTTTGCAAGTTGGCTCAGGGAAAAATTGGAAGTAACTCTGGCACATAAATGTAGTCATATGACAAACATATAAGTTTGGAAGTTCTGTGGACATTAGAAAAAAGCATTAGCATCTTGAAATGAATATGAGTATGGTGATCATTTTGTAAGAAATAATGTATTAGAGCACTAAAAGCTACTATATTCAAGATATTTTCTCAAATAGAGATTAAATTTAGAACCCTTACCGGTAGCTGTATTGAGACCTAACTGTGTTAGAAAAAGATTAGATCATGTGGCTGTTGGTCACTAGTGCAATGAGGGCAGTCCTAATATCAAAATTCAGTGTTATTATCATGCATATAATATATGTTATAGATGTCTGTAAATATGCTTTCATTATGCTATCATATATTAAATTTGTGTTGTTCAAATATCACTAATGATTTGATGTTATAGTGTGGTTCTTTCCCCCCAGAAAAAGTTGATTACATTTTTTTTTAATTAACAGAAACTGTCAACTACTGTGCGTTTCCCATTAGGGAGTTGAAGGAAGGGATTTTGTAACTAACAGACACAGCAATGATTAATCTTCTCCATATCTGACAGGGTTACACCAATCTATGTGAAACCCTATCTGTTAATGCATCATTGTGTGACACATAGATGAAATATGTTATCATAAAATGTTGTTTGAATAACTGTACTCGCATATTATATAATCCAGTTTATGGCCTCTATTTCACAGATAAGTTATCTTGATATCTCTTATTTGACCATGTTTTTGGTCACAGATATCGAGTATACCTGTCAACATTTTAAAATAGGATGGATCATTCAGTACTTTAGCCCAAAATAACCCTTAAAATTATGTATTTGATCCAAAATTGTGTCCATATTTTGTATAAAGAGTACTTCACCAAAAGTATTTGCTAAATTGTCACAATGAGCATATTCTTCTTCTGCGTTCGCTATATAATAACCAACATGAAAGTTTGTGTGTTTTTCACCGGGAGCGTGAAGTACATTGTGCTACCGTTTGATTTGCAACTGTGGCAAAGCATATCCATTTTCAGCATTCCGGGTGGGCTTCCCTGGCATTTGATTGCCTTCAGATCTGTCGTTTGGTGGCGAATGTGTATAGACTCTATGCCATGATGGTTTACCACCCACTGCTCCCTTGGACTTTGCTGGTCAAAACATGTCCCTGGGTAGGAGTCTCCGAGGAGGTGGTAATCGGAGATTTAGGCTTGTGTTGACTACACCTCTCTTGCACCAGGTGTTCTGCTGCCCGTGAATTGTGTCGCATAATTAGACATATTGTGCCTGTGCCCATTGGATATTGAAATTTTTCTCATCCACGAGCATGATTCCTCAGCACTACGTTCACCCTCTTAGCAGAGGTGTAATTCACTGACATTGTTAACCCCCTCATCCAAGTCTGAGTCTATACACGTATTTAGGAACACTGGGGACTAGAAACTTGTTTTTGGGCTGAACAATACTTTAGTTCAGATTTCTATGTAGCATTTTCACGTTCTATTTGCCAGAGTTGCTGCCCTCTCATTCTACTCAATATATTATCCTTACAAAGCCTATCACATGACTCGATATTCATAATGGTATTTGCCCTTATCGTGACATTTGCATTGGCCGCCCCCCACCAATGCAACTGTGTCTACCGCTCGAGTCAGAATGTCTTGCGTAACTGTGTGTCAACAGTGTCGCTGTATTTGTTTGCACAGTGGTGTCAGAGATATTGCTGATCTTTTGTAGTCAATTCTCATTCCATCGGCTTCCTCCACATTTACGGACACAATCCCCGAAAAGTGTTGGCCAGAAACAGCACGCACCTTTGTATTTCTGTTTTCAGGGTGCACCGCAAGGAGGTACTTCTGGGATCTTGGTTATCTGAAACACTGGGTCTGCACGAGAGCAGTACGGTACTGTTCTCTTAGAGTATACTCAGTAAAACCAGTTTATACTCTGTACATATATATACAATCTATTCTAGTTGACAAGTGTGATAAACATAGTCATTCAACTGTTAAAAAGTGTTATTTATTATCTATGTATGTGACATGCACTTTTTTCAGAACATTGTCCTCGTTGTTACTCTTGAAACCTCTCAGTTCTAAGCAAGCTGTCCAGCCCCTTCCACAGTGCCATGTTCTGAAGGTCTTCAATATCCTGTGTCTATAGAAGTTTAGGTCCGCCTCTTCTTCTCTTTCCTGGAACTTTTCTTTCCATGATTAATCTTTCTAACCCCATTGTCCTTTTAATGTGCTCAGAATGTCTTAGCTTGCAAGTTTTGAGGAACCAATCTTTTCTATCTTTAGGACCTTACCGTATGCGCTGAATCGTCTTTCTGTCCATGATATTCTTAGAACCTTTCTATAACAATTTCATGTAAAATGCTGATATTTGCTTTTCCATTGCTGATATAATTACCCACGTCTCACAACTGTATGCTGTCACTGGAAAAATATAGCTTCTTAATAGTTGTAATTTTATTATTTTTGTGTGTACCTCTTCTGAAGTGTTAATAAGTTTATTTCTCAACTGTTACAAATTTGTATCTTTGATGTGTTCATTTCTCAATGTTCATGTTTTAAGTTAATCAATTGTAAGCAATGTTCTCTTTAATTCGTAGTGTACCAAGAGACAGCCTATTTGTCGTTTTTCCCCATTTGCTGGTTTTGTCCTCAGGTCCATTAAGAGTTAAGATGTGTAGCAGCATAGTTTTAGTTAGTTTGTTCCTTTCGTACTGCAGGTGGCACATAGGACAGAGGTTTTGATTCTCCATGTGTTTCTGTCTGCAGTTTTAGTTCTTGTATGGTCTTACAGCTTGTTATTTCCCCTTCTTTAAGTATTTCTTATGACGCTTGAAACATATTTTTAGTGTGTTGTTTCTTAAATCACTATTTGTGATGATATCGCTCCATTTTATGTTTATCAGTTTCCGGAGACATTTGTTTTTGAATCTTTAATTTTTGGTCTGTTGGATTTCCAGCTTTCACTTCCATTCTACTGAGACAATACAGGAGTTAAATAGCTTTATCTTTGTGTTCCTTTCTAGATTTTTTTGTTTCCAGATATTAGTTAGTGAATGTGCTAGCTACAACTGCTATGTGTGGCATAGTTAGCAGTGGCATAACAGCATAGTTCCTTAGAAAATGTCACGAAACTGCACATACATTTTGATAGCAAAAAAATAAGGCTATGTAGGTCTGGTTAATTTTTGTAGTACGTTAGTAATCCTAGCATAATAACGTTATCTATTAAAGTATGATTGGGTCAAAGGACATGAGCCCATGGACCGCTGGATCAGCAACCAACCAACCATTATAGTATGATAACTATATGTAATTTCTATATTCTATACATCTTTAATTTTTTATAAAATACATTTTTTTACAAACATGTGTAGTTACAATTTAAAATAGAAAATATCTCGGAACATGTTCTAGTCATGTGCAAATGATATTGTGCAATATCTGTTCTGCACACAGAGGAAGAATGTTAACCTTTAGCACTGTGTTTACAATTATGTAATTTCTCTCCTGCAGCTGAATTATTTGAAAATGTTACATAATAGTTGGTGACTGCTTTGAAAACTTAATGACTTTTTTGTTATTAGAGATATTTAAATAATTTTTGCACATATAAATAAAGAATTGAATTCTGCATATATTGGTGTAAGTTTTGTGTGTGTGATACGAGACATGTGAGAAAGTCATAAAGATGTCTTTTCACAAAAAACAAGCAAATTATAACCAAAAAAGCAAATATTACATTGTGACCCTTTTTTTTGTGAAATTTCCTGGAGTGATAACACTGTGATACAGACTGAATTTGAAACTATTTATGGTCAAACTGTCATAATTTCACTGAGGTAAATGAATAAACCTGTAGATTTGTCACAAAATCCTTCTATAAATCTAGATCTAGTCCAAAACAGTATCGTTACAAAACAGTTGATGTTTTAATCTCAAATTAAATAAAGCAGTGTGGTCTAACCTATTTTGCAATGTGAAAATAACTTATCTCTCCATAAATAATTATCTGATTCACAATCCATAATGATTTGAATGAAAATATGATAAAACAAAAGTCTATAAAAACCCGATTTAAACATAAAAAAACTTGGATACTTATTAATTTTTACTTGTGGTTTTTTTATGTTTGAATGTTATGTCCGTATCTTGAAAAAGGCCTATTGGTCCGAAACGTCGACTTTGTCCTGTGTATTGTCATCTGTAGATTATATTCTGTGTTTTGTTTTGTTATATGTACCATATTTATATCCGTTAGTGATAGTGTGTAGTGTTTTAGTCGTCATTCAGTAGGACTTCATTACCTGTCTTACACGTGAGTATTATTTTCCACGAAAATGTAGTCAATTGAATAACTTGCCAGATTTATCAAGTCTGGTAACCAAAATACTAAAAATTGGAGTTTCTTAATTGATAAAAGTGTACCTAGCAACATGTAATATATTTGCCATCAGCGTACAGGAAACTGAAAAATGTTGGCAAATAAAGTTGCCTGTAGCATGTTAAAGATTAACCATTTCCCTTCCAACCTGCCTGTATCTGCCCGACGTACACATAGTGTATTAGATTGCCATCCACCACGGTTTCCGTGCAAATAGACACGCTAAATTTAACCCTGACATGATTACCGGTAATGGCGGCTTTCAGTGTAGTTTTCCGAACGTTTTAATCAGGTGTGGTAAAGCTTTGAATTGAAGAATACGAACTTTAATTTTCATCAAAACTTGGTCAGAATGAGTCTGATGATTACTTATGATTCAAATGACGTAGATAAGAAATTTTTAATGAAATTTTAGAAAGCGTGACAGTGAATGAATCAGACATTGATGGGGAATTAGTTCAGTATTTAGAAGTAGCAACGATTGTCAATCTGTAGTGTATGCCTAATTGATGATGTGCGTGCTCCACACCATAGACCTAGTAATAATTAAAATAGTCAACACAACTGATCTATGTCAATATTGATCAATTTCACCAGAAATGAGGTCCTGTAAGTGACATTGATGTTACTCTGCTTTTGATTAGGACTAGGCTTAGTTTTCACTATTTCTACGTGTCATTCTTTGGGGGTATGTGCAGAACGTTGTGTATTCTAGTATCAAAATTTTCAGAAAAACAAGATCCTTTTTGGAAATCTGTTTTACCAGATATCTAGGGCTTTCTTTATATGAACTTGGCCTATATGTTTGGAGTACTTAACAGTTATAGTAGGTTGTTGTCGTTCTGTGTAAAAGACTGCTTTGCAGCTTTCATTTGAACATCAGCAAACAATTTGACAAAAGTAAATGAAGCCGACATGAAACTTGCTAATATTTTTTCTCGTGTGTTGCCTATTGTCCATATTGTACTGGCGATGTGATTGAATGTATTAGCAGTGTCTAAATATTAAATAATAGCTTAACAGCAATGTCCTATACAAGAACAAATTTTAATTAGTTATTAGCTTGCTTGTTAATTTGAGCTGCAAAAATAGGTGCATTGAGATGTTTAAGACATAGTTTTCATCTTAACATTATGGAATGACATAAAGTCACTAACAGAATGCAACCTCTAAAATGGTGGCCTTTCCAAACATGAACTGGTGTAAATTACCCCTAAATGGGTAGAAATGAATATTTTGGTTGTGAAAGTGAAAAAAGTTTAATGTACATATATCCTATCTTATACGAGGGGGAGTCAATAAGTAAGTCACAAATGGCTCTTTAGAAAAAAACTGAAGACGATAAAAACCTGAAAACTGTTTATTTTTACACATACATTATCCCTTTACTTCTCAACATAATTTCCACCAACATTGATGCATTTATCCCATCGTTTTATGAGTCCTCCCAAACCTTCATGCGTAGAACTGCGTGCTCTGCTTTTTAAGCCACATTTTCACTTCACATTCAACTTCTGCGTCAGTCGCGAAATGCTTCCCGCCAAGGTGGGTTTTTAGTGGACCAAAAAGGTGAAAATCACTAGGGGCTAAATCGGGGCTGTAAGGAGGATGTTCCAGAATTTTCCAACCAAGATTTTTTATTTTCTCCTGAGTTAATCGAGCCGTATGTGGTCTAGCATTGTCATGAAGGAGTAGCACTCCTCTAGTCAGCAGCCCTGGACGTTTTCTTCGAATTGCATCCCGAAGCACTGATAGAACTTCACAGTATGATTCAGAATTCACATTGTCACCTTTCTTTTTGAAATTGGTTAAAAGCACTCCTTGACAATCCCAGAACACAGCATAACCTTCCCTGCTGATGGTGTAACCTTGAATTTTTGGACACAAGGCGAAGAAGGATGTTTCCATTGCATTGAAGCACGCTTTGATTCAGGCTGGTAGTGATGCACCCATGATTCGTCCCCAGTAATAATCCTGTTCATCATGTCTTCTCCTTCATTTGCGTATTGACAGAGATGCTCCAATGACAAGCCTAATCGGTTCATTTTGTGTTCGTCCGTCAATTGTCTGGGCACCCACCTTGAACACACTTTCTTAAATTTCAATCGGTCATGCATGATTCTGTATGCTGAACCATGTGAGCACCCTATTGCAGCTGCTACAGCGTCTATCGTTACTCGTCGGTCACCTCGAATCATCTCCTCAACCCGCTGCACAGATGCGTCTGTTGCAATTTCAACAGCACGACCAGATCGGATTTCGTCAACAATTTTAGAGCGTCCTTGAGAAAATTTTTTTACCCAGCTGTGCACCGCTTTACGGGACAAACAATTGTCAGCATAAACAGGAAGCATTTCTTTATGAATGTCTTTTGCAGGCAGTCCTTTTACCCATAAAAAACGCACAACAGCACGTTGTTCATTGATTGTACACTCTGTAAGTACAGTAGCCATTTTGTTTTTTGTGCTGCGCATGCGCAAGGTACAGCTAGCGCCATCTAGCGAACATAAACATAAAGTTCTATGATGATATCAACTATAAACAGCTTTAGAAACCACCTACTGCATTTTCCTGCCATCCAACATCAATTTGTGACTTACTTATTGACTCCCCCTCGTTTCAGTTTATATTTGCCAAAGATGGATATGTCGGGCCAGTGGCACATATAAAAAGGCAAACACAATGCATTTCCATTTTCTAGACTACATCCTGATGTACAAATTGAGTAGAATGATTGTCCTGCTACAAGAGAGATCCAGCGAAAGTTTGAGAATGAACACGACATCAGTTTAAATGCAAGTATAGTAGAACCCATTATAACAACTTGGTCTGGACTGACAAAATATGTATATAATAACAGAAATTTGCTTTATATGGTGCGAACAATAAATATAATTGGGGATTTTGAAAAATGTTGTTAAATATGAAAATTTTGTATAAAAAGGAAGTTATAGAGGGATTGCACTGTACTATTTTATTATTATTATTAACTGTTTTTGCAATATTTAATTTTACTGACATGTTTACTTCTGGCTGTGACATGTAAAATGATCCGATTCTAGCATAAAGTATTCATCTTTTTTCCCCTTTTAATTTTAATGGGTAATAGTGCTAACAAATATAATTTGGGATAATGGATGAAAAAGTTCCTTAGTCCCTGGTGTAATAGATGTGAGGAGACATGATCACATATACCAGTTAGTACTAAATCAAAGTTGGTGAAATCATGATTATAAACATGAACTTGTGACAGAAATGATATATCTTACCAATTTCTGGTGTTTTTTCCACTCTAAGTAGGAGACTACTTCACAAAGAGAGTTTGCAGTCTTCTAAACTGTGTAAAATAAAGCTGTGGAGAAACTTTCCTCATTGTACAAAAAAATATAAGAACTATTGCTCATACTTCCTGGGGATCAAAATTAACATATTTCTGTCAACTCAATTATATGTACTTATTATATATATATATATATATATATATATATATATATATATATATATATATATATATATATATATATACACTATTATATGTACATTGCGCAAAACTGAAATCGAACAGGTAAAGCTTGAAATGAGGTAATGAAGTTTTGTTAATAACTAGAAACACATAAATCAATGTTTTTACCAAAAGGCCTTTATCATGGTTACAATTATACGAATGTGCTTCAAATGAAAACTAAAAAGTGTTATAGAAATTAGAATAACCATGTCACTGTCTTGTAACCAGTCAATATTTTTGTTGAGGATGTCAAGAGTGGCCTTCTGTACCAGCTTGGTGCAGATAAACATGACCACTACAATCTTGATATGATCCAAATGGAACTATTGTTTGGTATCCATTTTTTTTAAAAATCAGTGAAGGGGTGAAATCTATAGATATTCATTGGTGAATGAAGTTACAGTTTGATGATTTATGCCTGTTTTCCTGTATAAGACATTCATCTGCTATCAACTCTGTGTGTCGCTAATCAATATACCTGACTTTAGTGAAAAGTCCGCCACAGAGCTCACAATGTTTTAAAAGAGTGTGTCAGGTGAGAAATCACAACCCAAATCTTCTCTTTTTTTTAAAAAATAGCAGGACATGGTTTCAAACCTGACACGTAACCCGCTGATAGTAAGGAAGTTCACTATCAACTTTTCAAGAGTAAGTTGTTTATACTTTAAAGTAATGGTTTCACCAAATATCTTCAACTGTGCTGTCAAATTAGTTTCATGACAAGATCTACAAATTATTGCTGGGTCAGCACCTCAAATGACAAGATCTACAATAACTGGGCAGCACCCCAAATAACAAGTTTTATATGTGATGGGTTAGTACCTAAAATTAAAATTCTAACTAATGGCTACTACAAATGACTTATTTGTATCTCAAATGATATAATCTAATAATTACAAGTCAGCAGCACAAATGATAAAATCTGCAAATTGCAATTGAATACCTAAATTGCCAAAATCTGTAAATGGCTGGGGTCATTACCTTAGATGATATTTACAAATGACTACGAGTTAGTACCTCAAATAACAAGATATACAAATGAGTCAACATGTTAAATGGCAAAATTGTCAGAATACAGTGGAATCCTGTTGTAACAATGTGGTCTGGACTGATAAAATGTGCGTATAATTACAAAAATTCACTATTTAAATTACAAACAGTATAGAATAAGTATAATTGAGAATTTTTTAAAGTTGTTATATGGGGACATTTGTTATAAAAGAATGCGCTACAAAGGCATTCCACCGTACTTGGACAAGATGTTTTACAGGGCACTACATAACAAATCATGAGTCATTACTTCTAATGGCAGGTTTGTAGATAAAATGACAGATTTAGTATCTCAGATTTCAAGATATACAACTAACTGTGGGGTTATTATCACAAGATATACCAATAACTGGAGTTATTACCACAAAATATATTAATAACTGTGGGGTTAGTACCTAAAATGTGTAACTAAAATGACCAATACGGTACTTACGCAAAGCTCGAGGTAGTGAGGTTTACCCGTTCACAGACTACGGGACATGAAAAAATATAGATGCCTATACAAAAAAGACTTAATAAATAAATTTCTTCTGCTGTCAATTTAGATTGTCATGCATGTCGTCAGGACGAAGTCCACTCTTCTCCAGGTCAGAGCTTTTGCCTCAAATCAGTATCCTAATGCCAGACCCGCTGTCACTGCTCTTTGTATGTTGGGAAGTCCTGAAAAATGTTCAGAGGTTTGGTTTTCGGATACACATGGGCATTAGTCTGTATATGAGATCCTCAGTCAGTAAAGGTGACCTAACAGTCTGCAGTGGCCCTTTCTATGGCAAAAAAGTGGTGGACTGTTAATATCTTTGAAGGTGATGTATTGCGTCGTGTTTGTCTTCAGCTTCCATTTGTTTCTTCCACTTTGACATGTATGCGTTATGGATTGTTGTTTTTTCATATCTGTAGCACAGTGGGTATCTGTGTTGTTCCGTTTCACTACCTGTTCTTGACAGGGTATCAGCTTTCTCATTTCCCATAATTTCACAGTGTGAGGGTACCAATAATGGTTAATAGCTGGTATTTTTGGATATGTCTGTGATCTTGTCTAATGTGCTGAAGGCTTTCATTTCTGGTCCTCTGGACAGATTCTATAAGGAATCTGCAATCTGTGAATATAGCTATCGTCTTTGCAGTTCTGGTTCTGTGAGGACTTTCAGTACATGATGAAGTGAAACTGCTTCTGCCCCATAGTTGGAGGAGTATTTCCTGATTTGATCCTGTCTTATGAATATGCCACCTACAGCATTTATAACTGCTCCCTCTGCAGATCCATCTACAGTGTATGTAGACGTGTCCATTCATTGGGATTGTATTTTATTTCTATCATCTCAATGCTATTCGATTTTATATCTCAATTCTATCTTGTCAATGATTTTAGTTGACGTGGATTCTGATATTCCCGTTTTATCATTCCAGTTTATTCTGTTATTTTGGAGACTTGTGTCTGGCTCTTCAAAATCAGTTAGCTTTTGATGGTAGGTTTGTGATGATATTTTTGTGTTGTTGGTGAAGATGTTTTTCTTATGTGATCCAGTGGGTGTATGTTTGCATGGAGTAGATTGGTCTTTATCCCTCCTGAAATTTGTCGAATACCTGCATTTTGTACTTTAGATAGGCGATCGATTTTTGTTTTCGATGCTGATGCCCAGGTTGTTATGACATATTTCACTGTAGGTAAGACTACCCATGTAAACTTTTCAGATAATGCTTCCATTTGCTCTCCAGCTTGTGCCTGCAAGTTTCTTCATCAATGATGGCTTCCAGGTGAGTCGCATGTCTAGTTTGACCCGAAGATAGGTATGGTTCTCCTCGTACTAACTCATTTATTTGTAGGCTTGTTCGTTTCTTGGAGGTTTGAAAGTGAGAAGACGATTGTCACAGTTTTGGAAAAATTGTTCTGGACTCCCCAGTTGGATGCCCATTCACCTAGTCTTTCAAGTGCATACTGCTCTTTGTAGTGGATAAGTTGCTTACCCCACTCCAGGCAGTAAAAGTCATCTTCATGGAGGGTCTTCGAAATATTATGTGACAGTTTCTCTCCAATATCATTGATTGATACCAGGAAGAAGA
Source organism: Meghimatium bilineatum (assembly GCA_034231615.1). Taxonomy (NCBI): domain Eukaryota; kingdom Metazoa; phylum Mollusca; class Gastropoda; order Stylommatophora; family Philomycidae; genus Meghimatium; species Meghimatium bilineatum. The sequence goes on from CM067320.1 coordinate 36,751,711, forward strand.
CAGGAGAGATCACGCCTTGAGGCATGGTAGTCCTTTTTGATAGTAACACTTTTGTTAGTTTACCATATACTTTTACTGTGCATTATTTTATCCAGCTGAACATTCAGCCTTCAATTTTGTATTTGAAAAGCATAATGAGGAGTAATCTTTTCATACCTTGTCGAGGGTCGCGCTCAAGTCCATAAAAGTTGCCACTATGTTTACCTGCCTTTGAAAATCATTTTCAATTCCTGTGCTAGGTATATGAGCTGGTCTTCTGTGCTTCGATTTTTCCTAAAGGATGTCTGTGCCTTGGTTAGCATTTGGCTTTCCTCTGAGTCTTTTATTAGTCTAGTGTTGACTATTGCTTTTAGTCCATTACTTTTCCTATGCAACTTAAGAGGGACTGGATTTGCTGGTTTTTGTCACTTGATGACAGCTTCATGCCATAGGTCTGGAACTGTATCAGTTCTCCATAATTGGTTGAAGATGGTAAGAAGATTGTTTCTGCCGACTAGGTTCCATATTGGTTATGCCATCCGTTCCTGAGGCCCTTTTGGTTTTTAATTCTTCTAAGGCACCATTTAGTTTTCCATGGTAAATGTTGTCTTCATGCATCGGCCTGAATTTTGGTGCTTGTTTTCTTTTTAGGCTTATCTAATACGTGTATGGGAGAGTGTTGTGCTGTTTCTTGATTAGAAAACTGGCCTCACAGTACGTGGGGCGTTCCCATAAGTGCTCCGCCCTCTGTTCCAGCAGCCATTCGACTCGGTGTTTCGAGTCCAATGCCGCCGAAACAGACGTCGACATCAGGTCACAACTCTGACCATTGCGACAGGTTTCTTTGTTATTCCGCCCACCCACGCCGTGCCCGTAACTAGTTCAAGCACAACATCGGCTTGTCGGAACAACATGGTAACTGTTATCGAAGGTTACGACTACGGGATTGTATAGATGACGTGCCATGAAGCTTCTATAAGAAGATAACCTCAATATAAAGACATGTCATCTACTAAGGTTTTCTGTTGCATGGTGGTTCTGTCTGGTGAGACCCACAGACACAACCGCATGCACAGTGTTGTACTGGTTTCCTATAGAAATCTGCTAAAATGTCAACTGCAATTTTTTCCTGCGGGTGCGCCTGGTAAGTTTCGGTACCCCCTACAGACTAAATCAATGTTTAAACCGTAAATTCTTTCTCGAGAAAAATACAGAATAAATACAGTGGAATCTCAATATAACAACTTGATCCGCACCGATAAATATGTATGCAATAGTAGAAATTCGCTTAATACAGTAAAAAGAATAAATATAATTGGGGATTTTGAAAAATGTTGTTACATAGGGAAACTTGTAAAAGGATGTGCATTAGAGGGCGTCTACCGTATAATAGTACCGGTAATCGTCTGTTCTCTGTATTTTTTTAATTGAGATAGACATTATGGTTGATTCAGTGTACTGTCATCTATGTAGCCTATGTTTGTGTCCGTTAGTCTGTGAACGGTGAAACTAACTTCATGTATATTGTGTTCAGCGTACATGTTTGGGTATACATTTTTTCTGCAGCTTCACGTGTTATTGTTATACTTTGTATACATGCGTGTGATATGCTACAGGATTCGATATAATTTGAAATGAAGCAGTGGAGTGTCTACAACCTTTTGTTAACAATTTATACGTGGAAACATGATGAAATCTCCATTATTTTGTAATAATCGTGTTTGAATTATCACAATTTCTCTTTCTCCCTCAATTGGTGCTGTATCATGAACTATATTTCATGTCCATAAATACAGGGCAACAATTTAGCAAATTAGGGTCAGAAATTAAAATTTATTATAGACAGACCCAATCCTGTCATTCTAGATTTCACATTGACTAGCAGGTCATTGGAATAATAGATCATTACTGTTGTCCGTATTTTTACATCACCAACGGCTCCAAAGTCAACACTTCCTACGGAAACGGGTACGAGATCTTCTGGAATAGTAAAGTCGACCGGTGTGGTGTTGACCACATCATCCCTAGGTCTATCTATCTATACGCTGTGACCCTTGTTTGCCTTGCGGTGTCAGAGGTGGGAGAGTTCTCTGAGATGGCCTTCTTCTGTGCTGTTTGTAAACTTGTTCCGTAGCTTCTTAGATTCCTGTCGTCCATCTCTTACATGTTCTGTCTCCGGCTTAATAGCCGTGATGTCTATGTGTCATGGCCATCTGTGACATGTTGACTTTTGGTAATCTGGAAGACAAAGAAACCATGCAACAGAAAGCCTTAGTAGATGACATGACTTTATATTTAGGTTATCTTCTTATGATGATGTTCGTATGACGTAATCGAAGATGACCAAAAAACTCAACCATAATAATAATAACAATTAGTAATAAAAAATAATAAAGTTAATAGTGTGATTTTAAATGACTAACAAGTCCAATGCGCGCACAAAATGCTCTTCTACAGAATTGACAACTGTAGAGGGTGTCTATGAGACGTTAAGATGTTTTTGTTTTTTTCTCTACGTGCCCGCTTCTGTCTTGCAGTATCTTGTCTGGTCTCGTCCGCCGCTAGTGCTCCCATTCTAATGCTGTAACGCCATGCTGTTCTATCCTGAGTGAGGCTCTCCCAAGCGCCTACGTCAATGTTAAGATGTTTCAGTGATGACTTGAGCGTGTCTTTGTAGCGCTTTTTCTGTCCACCAGCTTTTCGAATTCCTGCCTTGAGTGCTCCATAATATATTTGTTTTGGCAGACGCGAGTCCTCCATGCGCACAAGATGACCTGCCCAGTGTGCTTACGCCTTCATAAGTAGTGAGTAAATGCTTATTGAGGTTGATTTGTCCAAGACCTCGTAATCTGGTACTTTGTCCCACCAATGGATGTTTAAAAATCTTCTTATAGAAGCTTCATGGCACGTCATCTATACAATCCCGTAGTCGTAACCTTCGATAACAGTTAACCATGTTGTTCCGACAGGCCGACGTTGTGCTTGAACTAGTTACGGGCACGGTGTGGGTGGGCGGAACAACAAAGAAACCTGTCGCAATGGTTAGAGTTGTGACCTGATGTCAACGTCTGTTTCGGCGGCATTTGACTCGAAACATCATCGAGTCGAATGGCTGCTGGAACAGAGGGCGGAGCACTTATGGGAATGCCCCACGTGCAGTGAGGCCAGTTTTCGAATCAAGAATCTGGAAGCGTGTGAAAACCACTTGATCTGTTGTCTTTTGATGTGTTCCAATACTGGTATTGTTTTGGTTATCTATCTGATGTTATCGTTTCTAATTCTATCTCTTAATGACACTCCGAGTATTCTTCGTAGAGATGTCATTTCTGCTGTCAATACTTTTCTCTTTTCTTGAGCTGTCATTGTCCAGGTTTGGCACTGGTAGCACAATGATGGAATAATAAGTCTCGTATAATGCAACTTTGGTGTCTATGTTTACATTTTTGTTCTTGAAAATACGTTCCATCTGTCCTAGGATCTGGTATGTTTTGTTGCATCTATTTTGTATCTCTTTAATGGTTTTCCCTTCACTCGATATAATGCTTCCTAAGTAAGTGAACTCATTTGCCTGTTTAAGGTGTTTATCGTCGATGGAGATAGTGATATTTCTTTCTTTGCTGTTGCCATTATTATGGCAATAATAATTCTCGATATAATGCTTCCTAACTCATCTCTAGATATTAGTCAATAAAAACAAATATGGATGTAACATAGCATTCTTCGATAGTGACATGAAAACGGATAACATTTTACTAATATGGTAAGTAAAGTAACCCATAGCAGTTATTAATGCCGTAGGGGTGTGAGATGTTAGCGATCTCACATTTCATAGGCTCTGCAAATGAGGGCGGTAGCCATCTCCTCCCCCTCGCAGTCTTTACTTCCCGGATAAATCCGGTACGCATTTAAGGCTGGGTCGACCTGGGAGCCGTTGCGATCTGAAAACATTTCCGCCTCAGCTTGGGAATGAACCCAGGACCACTCATATGCGAAGCCAGTGCGCTAACGCGGCTCCCAGCTAATGGTAACAAGTGCCCATTGAGATAACAGACACATATATAGTGTTATAGTTATGTAGGGTATTGAGGTCTCTTAGTTACATCATTTTAACACAAGGTCGTGGTCTTTGGGTTAAATGCCTATCTGCCAGTGTTAGAATAACTGCTGGTGTCCTGGATCAGTATTTGTGATGGTGTAGACAGACATACTTTGGCCTATCTATCTATACGCTTTTTTTTTTGGTGCATGAGTTAGTGAGATACAATCTTAGAACTCTTTACTGTTAGACATGGCCGATAACAGGAACAAGACTGATAACGTTTCCATATCAGTAATATGATATGTGCACTGTAAATATCTCAACTTCACTGTCAGAGTGTGTTAACAGTGCCTAAACATTCATCAACAGTTGAAAAGCAGATTTCCTGCACAGGAAATGTTTGATGATTATATCCTGTTAACTGTGAGCAGGTAGCACTAGACATCACATAAGCCTTTCTCTCAAAAAGCACAGGTCCTCTTCATTTGAGTAACTGAGAGGACACCTGGTCTAGTATAAGGTATTTTTTAAATCTCAAATACTCGAATGCATGGTTGTGCTAGGAAGTTTTATGGATGCTTGTGTAGTCCCCGAAAGAATGCATTCCAGTGTGGCAGTGCCCCATCACGGCACGTCAAGAGCGTAGTATAGGCAGTGACATTCAACCAGGGAAGACAAAGAACAGAATCAAAACAAGCCTTCATGCATGATGATTTTTATTATTGCCACGACTTTTGTTGGTCACTATATACAGCGTGTAAGCCTATAATTTTTGTCGCCAACCAACGAAATAACAGAACACGTGATGTCAAAAAGCTTGTTGTGATTCTGCTCACATGCCTTCTATTTGTGAATCACACATATACCCTATACTATACTTCTGAGCAAATAGTTCATCATTCCATCAGCTTTGTTGACCCATCATCAGTGATGGTACACCCGACATTTACCACCGCCTAGGACTCTGTCACAGTAACTAAAGGACAAAAGCTCCCTGTACGTTATCATGTATCTCGTCCGTGGGGAATATTTGATAGACGACAAACGTAAGACATGGAGACGACGTGCATTTAACCCATGAGTGATACGGGCCTAACAGAATATGAATATATAACATGAAACATTAACTGTAAAGATGAATGTTGTAGGGATGTTCGCTGGCAGAATGTCCTTACTAAAAACGTATACTCGTGTCTGCTAGAATTATAGGCCTACTATTTCATGGTGGTAGAGGTCTGATATGCCACTGGCAAGACTCGCAGACCTTCATCGTGCGGCAGGATATGTTTCAATTATTATTATTAATAATACTAATATTAATATCGGTATTCCCAGCCCACCTATTCGTGAACATATACATATATGTTTGAGAAGTTAGTCAATTAGTGACCTTCACAACTCAACTACATATTTTAAGCTTCAGATGTTCCTTTATTTCCACTGCCAAAAAGCCTCCCAGCACTCAAAAGGAGAACATGCAGTAATGAAAGTTAGGTAAATCATGAATGGTTTTTTTTAAAAACCCACCCAGTTTATGCAGGTTCAAATAATGAATGGATTTAAAAAACTCACCCAGTTTATGTAGGTTCAAATAATGAATGGATTAAAAAAACTCACCCAGTTTATGCAGGTTCAAATAATGAATGGATTAAAAAAACTCACCCAGTTTATGCAGGTTCAAATAATGAATGGATTTAAAAAACTCACCCAGTTTATGTAGGTTCAAATAATGAATGAATTAAAGATCCACCTAGTTTATGTAGGTTCAAATCATGAATGAATTTTTAAAAACCCACCTAGTTTAAGCAGGTTCATGTAATGAGAATGAAGCCAAACCAAATACCGATAAGAGCATATAATACAAGAATATCCGGGCGTAAAGCCAAAGGTAGGCCAAGAAAACGGTGGATAGAAAACATTAAGATAACCGTGAACAAACATGGACTAAATGCAACCTCGGCGACACATCTGGCCTTGAAACGACAGCTTAAGATACCACCCCTACGCTTAACGGCAAGTGTGAATGGGATCAACAATCATTCACCTGGTGATAGACATATAATGAATGGATTTTAAAAAACTCACCCAGTTTATGCAGGTTCAAAGCATGAATGGATTAAAAAAACCCACCCAGTTTATGCAGGTTCAAAGCATGAATGGATTAAAACACCCACCCAGTTTATGCAGGTTCAAAGCATGAATGGATTAAAAAAACCCACACAGTTTATGTAGGTTCAAAGCATGAATGGATTAAAAAACCCACACAGTTTATGCAGGTTCAAATCATACATGGATTAAAAAACCCACACAGTTTATGCAGGTTCAAATCATACATGGATTAAAAAACCCACCCAGTTTATGCAGGTTCAAATCATGAATATATTTTTTTTAAACCCACCCAGTTTATGCAAGAAACAACACTGAATATGGCTGTGATGATTGCCGTTATTGTCTGTACAGACATTCCCGTGTAAAATTTCATATGGACCATGAAGCCCTGAAATTGCAATTCCTCTCTGGACTGATTTTGCCGATTCTAGATGCAAGAGCAGAATATACATAACAGATCTGAGTTTTAAGATGCATGTGCTTTACGTCTACGTCGATTGCCTTTTAACCGTTCCCACATGGCCTTTTTAGAAGATTGGATAGTATAATGTAGCACCTCCATACTGGAAAATATAATCAAACTAAAATAGAAACAAAAGCGTGTGTTATTTCTCTAATGATGGTACTTCATATTGCTTGTTAGCTCTTGTGTTTTCACTATTCGCCCAGTGATTTGCCTTTCAGCTCCAGGGTAAAAAGTTTTCTAGCCTGTTATATCAATAATCTGATATGCCCCTATGTGCAGTGTACCATTTTGTGCTCCCTATGTATTACCTCACAAAGCCAACGTTTAGATTTAGATGTGCTGATTATCGTCTGTGCACACCTTACATGTCCATTGGTGTTGAGATCTCTGCTTCAATAAATCGCTAGAGCTGCGCTAAAAGTTACGGTTCTGTATTGGTTGAATGTTCTATTTGGGATTATATTTAGGCCTATGTTCTTTCTAGGACACTCCCATACTCACTCCCACTTCGTGCATTCTCGATGCTGACTCGTACTCAAAATCCCCGATCGTGCAGACTCACAAAGACTGCTCGGTCGATAGGTTGGTCATCTGTTATGGTCCTCTGCTGGCCAATTTGTCGTGTTTTTTTTCTTCACACTTGTATTTGAGACAATAATAGTGATTTTTTCGCATCTCTTTTAGCTTTTTCCAATTCCTTCAAGAGATTTAAATAAAATATCAATAGAGATATAATTCTATGAAAATTCAACGTTTTCTGGATCTTTTCAACGTTTTCTCTATCTTTTCCCGCCACATCCGAGTGTCCTTGGTTTTTTTATTAACTTCATAACTTTTTGATAAAATCTATAACTGATATGATCACGCCTATTTCTGGTCAACCACTGATTAGGCAGCTGAACACTTATAGGAAAACCATGTGATATGACGATGCTCTCGGCTTCAAAAACACACCTTACAATTACCTTCATTTCCTCCTCTGCTTTTCTTCACCACGTAATCTCTTGTCGCATACGTCTGCCCTCATGCAGGCAGATCTTTCTATCTAATATATCTATAGGCTGTGGCCCTTGTTTGCCTTGCGGCGTCAGGGGTGGAAGAATTCTCTGGAGATGGCCTTCTTGTGCGCTGTTTGTAAGCTTGTTCCTAGGCTTCTTTGATTTCTGTGATCCATCTTTTACAGTGCTTATAAGACCAAAAATAGCAACTGTAAGTGGAGATAGATAACACTTGGCTTTGATCATGGTCCAGTCGTTGAAATAACGGTTATTACCATATTTTGTTTTCATACTCTGCTAACTGTAAAGTGGATTTGGTTTTAATATTGTCATGTGCCTGCCCAAGCAGATCGTTGACAAACAAATCAGATTTTTTTGGCTACTGTATTGTTATAATTCAGTAAGCTTTTAGTTGTGTTTAAGGATATCTACAGTTTTATTTTGCAATCGTTGTGGCTAGTGAAGAAATCATCAATAAATAAATAATCAGTGAAGTAATTCGTATTCTTCTATTGCGTTAATTCTCACACTTCTGCATGATGTCCCGAGAACGGAGTGCACTGTGTCATGGTTTTCTTCTTCTTCTTCAGCATTCATTCTCAAACTCCCGCCAGATCTCTCTTGTAGCAGAACAATGGCGTACTAGATTTCCAGCAGGATGTAGTCCAGAGAATGGAAATGCGTTGTGTCGCCGTTTTATTTGCGCCAATGGTCCTACACATCCGTCTTCGGCGGGGTGTCATGGTTTAGTACTTACTTAGAACACATGTTTTTAGAAAGTTCCACTTGAACACGACAAACTAAAACTAAGGGGTTATGAGGTGTAAATAAGAAAACATACAAATTACAATATACATGACATTTTCACAAGACTTATAGGCCGTCGTGTTCAAGTGGAACTTTCTAAAACATGTGTTCTACGTAAGTACTATTGTTGTTACGTTTCATGCAATATTATCTTATATTGTGTGATGTGTCATGGTTTACAGCTTTGCTGCGACATCTGCACTTTTCATTTGATGCAACCGGCTTCATCATGGCTTCTGGGTCACGCCTATATGCGAGGGGACAGCCAACGCGACTCCATAGCCTTCTGAGTCGCCTCTCTTAGTTGCCTTTTTTTTTTCAAGTTGCGTGGAAGGTAAACAGTGTTCCTATATTATATTATTTCGGGTGACGGTAAACACATGGGCTAGTAAAAGAGATAATCAATGAAAAAATAATTGGTATATAAATAATGTGTGAAGAAATCGGTGAATATTAATCGGTAAATATATCATAAGAGTAGTAACAAGTAAAGAAATAACGTTTAAGAAATAGGTACTATGATCGCAGACCAACCCCCGTTTCGCCAATTAGTGTATACATGTGTGATTCTTTCCCTGGCCTATGTTTATCAGTTTATGTTCTTTATTTATTAACTTTAAATATGATTATATTTATGGTTAGGGTTAGGATGTACTAGTTATGTAAAACATAACTAACCCTAAATAATGAATATTTCAGTAAATTATTTGATTATATATATATATATATATATATATATATATATATATATATATATATATATATATATATATATATATATATATATATATATATATATAGAGAGAGAGAGATACATTAACCACAAAATACCTTGGCAAGCACTAACGCAAAACAAGAACAGAGGTTTGACTGCGATCATAGTACCGAAAAATAAAATTATTAAGATGATAATAGTACGCCCTGAGGGAACATGCGTGTGTTACGCTTGTTCTCTATGAAAAATAAAATGGACAGGCAGACAGACATACAGGAGTTTGACTACGATATCATGTTTTTTTTTTCAAAAACATCTGACACATCAAGTATGACAGTTTTAGATAACTATTATCTACAATATAAATCACCTAAAATATATATGAATAACGTTTGACAGAAGTCTCTCATTTAGCAAACATATTGACTACATGCTTAATAAAGTAAAAATGTGAATCAGCGCAATGAAAATCATATGGACGACAGGCAACAATGGTAAATTGTTCTGTTTCTGCAAATACTAATATTATTTCTCATTGATTATGACATCGAACTGCTCACACTTCATGGGCACAAGTGGAATACTGAAAAAAATACAAAATAAGGCTATGAAGGCAATACTGGTATGTAGGGCCCACTAGAGACAACCTCATCACTGCCTTGTGATTCCTGTTATAATTTCCCAGTACATGTATTAAGATACGAAGTTACTGAGCAAGTAAGGGGCATACATCAATGTAGCGAAAAATGATCACCACTCCTTACTACAATGCGCTTAGGGAAGACATAGGTAAAAGAATGAAGCGCGAAAAGTCATGAAAAGATAGAGAACAAGTTGCCTAACAGTATGTGAAATGGAAGAAGTGGGTAAATGGAATAAAAAGAAAAGTGTCTTATTAATTTGTTATGCATATGACTTGAGAATGTACTGGTATAAGAACAGAGACGATTGTTCAAGAATGTGTTTTGCAAATGATGTTTTGTTGTCTATAAGAATGTCAGGAAGGTGCTTGAGAAATTGTCTGCTGACTGCAATACATCAAGCATGAAAATGTGAATAGAAGCAGTGATGGTGGTATTCAGTTGGTGCGCTGAAATACCTACTCACGGTGATACTCTCAGGCTTTTAAAGCATGCCGAGTAAGATAGTAAGGTGCATGTGAAGAGATACGTTACTGAGTTGTCCAAAGTATTGCTTGGATATACGACCCTAGTTATGAGAAGTCAGAGGCAACGAAAGAGCAGACACATTATTGGCTGGCAAGTCTGTGATTGATGGCACAGTACTGAGGGTAAGATAGGGCCGGCATAATAAGGGCAGTTATTTATTTACTACGGAGTGAAAAAAGCGAATGCTGGAGGTAATAAAATGTACATAAGAATGACAGAAATAGGGTTTGAGGGGTGAGGATAGAAGCGTGTCCTCTCAAGAAAGATTCGAAAATCGCTTAATATTTCAAACAGCTATTTATTTTTACAAAGAATAACTTTTACACAGTTTTTTAAAGACATATGTTATATTACACTCATAGATGCTCAAAATGTCGGCCGTGCACTTCAAAGCAGCGTCTTAACCTAGAAATCCAAGCTCGTGTAGCGTTTTGAAGGGTAACTTGTGAAATATCGTTCCAAGCTCTTCCCAAGCTCGTTTTCAAATCATCAATAGAGTTTATGCCACGTCGACAATTCTGAAGCTCTGTTAATAACAAGCTCCAAACGCAGTAATCCATGACATTTAAGTCTGGACTTTTGGAGAGTCAATTTTCCAGTTCAATGAAATCAGGAGTAGATTACTGAAGAAATTGAACTGAAGCCGTTACTGTGTAAGCCCTGGCACCATCCTGCTGCCATGTCCATATTTTGTCGTCCATTACATTTCGTATATTGCTGAACATCTGTGGACACATCTCTTCACAATAAACTTGTTGGTTTATTGTTTTTTTCTTCCTGCCTTCAGGACTGATAATATTCTTCAAGAAATCGAAGCTCCGTTTTGCCATACCATGAAACTGCAGCAGAACAAAGAACAGATGGCTGCAAATTGTCATATTCCACAAGCAGATCTTCCTCTGGTATGTCAGTTTTTACACGTACTTCTCGGTAAATGCGATCATTTTGTGTATGTAAAGGCGGTCGCAATGAAAACCTTGCTTCGTCCGAAAACCATACTCTTTTCCAAGCACACTCTGGTTCAAAGTGATTGATCAGTGCAAGCGACTTGTTTTTTGCGTATTTCCTGATGTTACTCACTGAGGAGGTTACATTTTATTCGACGATAGCATCACAGTTAACTTTCTTTGAGAATTTCAAACACTGATGTTTTCAATATATTGAGATGTCGAGCGATTTCTCGTTGACTGAAATGACATCTCTTCATTGCACCGTGTCAATTTGGTGAAACAGCCAAATCGTTCACTGTGGCACGCGCCTCGTCCGAAATTAGTTTCTTTGTACCCGTTCTTTTTTGGCGTGTACCAGCTGTTTCAGGACCTTCTCGTTTCAAAGTTGCAAAAACATTATTAAACTGATGCCCTGTAATCGTTGAAAAAAAGATGGTAACACATCTAGACATTTTGTCAGTCCCCAAGTCGGATTTCCACTTTTGAAAAGAATAATCACTTGCCTTTGAAAGTCTGAAAGATGTTTCCTTCCATGATGTGAGTATCAAATAGAACCTACAACATATCAAAATAGAAATGAGTAAGCACGCATTTATTTATGATATAATCAGACCCTCAAATTTTCGCTTTTCTAGCGACCACCCTGTAAATTTGCCTGGGAATTTGAGTATGCTCACTCTTGGATCGCTACTGAAATGGTGACCGAAACATTATGCACCTAGTGTCATGACACTGGTTTCTAGTCCAGATCTAATATTTTTTAAATTATGTAGTTCTATTTAGGAAATTGTCATCTTTCTGGCTTCATCAATACTTGGGTGAAAAACCTCCTAGTAATTATGTTACGAACTTACTAACGAATTGTCTCTAATATATTGTACCAGACACATGTTCTCGTGCCGTTCTTTCAAATATAGATGTACTTGCATTTTCTCCGTCAATTACATATTTGTGAATGTTTATTGAAGTTCAATATAACTTTTGTTTAAGGCAAGCAACCCAGAATATACGGAAGGGGAGGGATAGCATGTGTTCATGGTTTCATACCCCCCCCCCCCACCTTTAGAACATGATGTTTGGTACTAGAAGTCAAACACAGAAGCTGGTAACTGCTCCCTCCCCTTTAATCGTCTTTGCCATATCTGTGCACGCACTGGTAAGATTATACTTTAGTCCATGCCATATCTGTGCACGCACTGGTAAGATTATACTTTAGCCCATGCCATATCTGTGCACGCACTGGTAGGATTACACCTCGGCCCATGTCATATCAGTACGCACTGGTAAGATTACACCTCGGCCCATGTCATATCAGTACGCACTGGTAAGATTACACCTCGGCCCATGTCATATCTGCATACGCACTGGTAAGATTACACCTCGGCCCATGTCATATCAGTACGCACTGGTAAAATTACTGCTATTTCTGCTGTATCAGGGATTGGTGGTGGCGGTGGTAGTTTACGCACTGGCAATTCTGACACTGAGTAAAACTCAAACAGAAAAATTGGATAGAATCCAAAATGAAGCAATGCGAATCATTTTGGGGTGCACGAGAGATACGTCGGCTCGGGCTATGCGATACCTACTTGATTGCCCAACTGCGGAGCAAAGAATACAAATGTGCAGGGCGCAGGACTACCTAAAAATCACCGCTGATAAAGAGCACCCTCTACACCCAGAAATTATCAAAGTGAAAGGCAGTCGACTAAAGAGAGGAAAGTCGTCGATGGGGCGCGCAGAGGACGTTATACAGAGTGTCTGCAGATTGGAGGATGTACTACCTGGTGCCGAATGGAGTCTGGCACCCTCGGATTACCCAACAGCATTCGAAGGAGTAATAACACTCAATAGGGAGTGCAGGAAATGGTGTCCGACAGTGGTCGAGTCGGAGGTGCTCGCTCTGATCAGTGAGAATTCCAGGGAAGGTGATATAATTATATATACAAATGGGTCGGTTGAGAGACACATCCGGAGTTCCTGGGCTTTCACGGCTCAAAGATGGGGGGAGACTATCAGAGAGGAAAGTGGTGCATTCGTTCAGACGACAAGCAGCTTGACAATGGAGATTCTGGCGGTGACCAAAGCTTTGCAATGGGTCTGCTCAACGACTGTCTGCGAGCATGCCTGTATCCTCAGTGACTCCATGAACATGATTGTAAAAGTTCAGACGGGGTACGTTCGAGAACAGTGGCTGGATGCAGTGAATAATTCCTGTGTGCGTACAGTGACTTTTATTTTTGTACCGGGACACGCTGGAGTCCGGGGTAATGAAAGAGCAGATAGGTTGGCCGCCTACGCTGCTACTACGGCTGTTGGTGGAGTGATGGATCGGGCAGAAATTTTGAATGCCCTACGTGAAAACGCATGAACAAATGACTGTACAAGTGACGATGACTCTTGTTCCATGATTAGAATAAAGGAACTTGGTTTGAAATGTGGTGTCGCTAGAAAGAAGAGTTTTCGTGGGCGAAAAAGAATGATGGTCAATCAACAACGTACTGGGACTGTAAGTCAACGTGTAATGGCGGATACACTCAAGGAAAGATCTGAGCACCTATGGACTTGTCCGGAGTGCAATGACGATGATCCAACTTCTAACTAACTAACTAATTAAGATTACACCTCGGCCCATGTCATATTAGTACGCACTGGTAAGATTACACCTCGGCCCATGTCATATTTGCATACCCACTGGTAAGATTACACCTCGGCGCATGTCATATCAGTATGCACTGGTAAGATTACACCTCGGCCCATGTCATATCAGTGCGCACTGGTAAGATTACACCCATGCCATAACTCATAAAATATAGTACAAACTGCGACAGAACGAGATGATTAGCATGTTCTAATAATGTTAAAAAAGCCCCCCCCCCCCTTTTTTTTGTCCGCCATCCAATTGAAGTCGTATTTATCGCCCGACATTCTTCTTCTTCTGCGATCAGTTTCGTATGCTCATAAGTCTATACAGGAAGGTGGGCCGCTTCCATGAATTCAGTCGTCAGCAAGTGGTCATCACGGTTGCCCCACAGCTTTGCTTTCAGATCTGCCTCTTGGGGCCATATTTTAGTTCTCACATCATCAAAGAGTGGGCATGTCTGCAGAATATGTTCTGGAGTCTGGGGACCCTTTTGTCATGGGCATTGCTCAGTTTGGACAGTCTTAATTTTGTGGAGATGTGCTTGTAGTCTGCAGTGTCCTGTGCGAAGTCTAAAGATTGTGGTTTGTTGTGACCTGCTTAGCTTTAGAATAGGGTCCTGTGGAAAGTTACTGCCTGTTCTCTGACTCCATGTATGTTTGTATTTTCTTTTGATGAGGGTTTTTGCTTCAGTGAGTGATATTCTGTGCTGGAATTGTTCCTTTTTTGCGCCTGCTTTTGCCAGTCTGTCAGCTCCTTCATTTCTTGCTATTCCACAGTGTGCAGGGATCCACTGCAGCACAACTTTATTGTTGGCAGACAATAAAGATTTAGAAGTTCTACAGTTGTTTTTGTTAGGAGATCTTTAGGTTCATTTTGGATGGTTTAGAGTACTGACATGCAGTCACACAAGAAGACTATGTTAGCTCCTTTGAGCCTATGTCCCTCTAGAGCCTTTGATGCTTCTAAGATTGCGTGTAGCTCTGCCCTGTAATTTGTTGATAATTTGCCAGTAGCGATTGAGAGTTCTAGTTTTGGGGTGTTTGGTATGAGTATTAGTATCCCAGCTCCTCCTTTCTTTACTGCACCCTCTGATGATCCATCTGTGAAGACATGAATCCACTGTGAGGTAGAGTATTGGGTGTCTAGGTGATCAAGTGTTTTTGCCTTAAGGGCAGTAAGGGTTTCCATAGTTTTGCTCTCAATGCCTGGTATTGTAAGTTTTGCAGTATATACTGGTGAAGTGTTTGCGATGTCGCAATATGCTTCTAGCTGTTCCCATTCATACGGATTGTTGCTGGTTACTTCTTCATTGGCTTTCATAAGTTGTTTTTTTATATGTGATTGAAGCTTGGTCTTTTCAGTTTGTTTTTTGTTAGTTCATTTGTTTTCTCATGCATAGGGTGATGTTTCAGGCGTCCAAATTTTTCTGTTATTGTGATTTTCTCATCCCTGCGGTCCGTTAGGTTTTGTAATTCTGCTGTTGCTCCCATTGATGTTATATTCAAGTATGAGTACTGTGCAGGGATTCTCAACCCGTTTAAAGAGTAAACACATATAGACAGCACACCTGAGCTGTGATAGACACAACACGCGATGAACATCCACAAATGATTAAACTTCCGCCGATTAGTAGGGCGTATTCTAGAGCAGTGGTTCTCAACCTTTTTTTTGAAAGGTTGCCCCCTTTCATTGGGAGAAATTTTCTTCCCTACCTTCCTGGTTTTATCAACATTTGTTATTTATTTGCAAATCACTGAGACTTTTAAGTAGTATCGTTATGAACCATTTTGTTTATCATTATAAATCATGTTGTTTATTGTTATACATCATGCTATAAATCATGTTGTTTATTGTTATACATCATGCTATAAATCATGTTGTTTATTGTTATACATCATGCTATAAATCGTGTTGTTTATTGTTATACATCATGCTATAAATCGTGTTGTTTATTGTTGTACATCATGCTATAAATCGTGTTGTTTATTGTTATACATCATGCTATAAATCGTGTTGTTTATTGTTATACATCATGCTATAAATCGTGTTGTTTATTGTTATACATCATGCTATAAATCGTGTTGTTTATTGTTATACATCATGCTATAAATCGTGTTGTTTATTGTTATACATCATGCTATAAATCGTGTTGTTATTGTTATACATCATGCTATAAATCGTGTTGTTTATTGTTATACATCATGCTATAAATCGTGTTGTTTATTGTTATACATCATGCTATAAATCATGTTGTTTATTGTTATACATCATGCTATAAATCGTGTTGTTTATTGTTATACATCATGCTATAAATCGTGTTGTTTATTGTTGTAAGGCCTAAATCATGTTAGAAATCATG
The DNA here is from genome assembly GCA_034231615.1 of Meghimatium bilineatum. Lineage (NCBI taxonomy): Eukaryota > Metazoa > Mollusca > Gastropoda > Stylommatophora > Philomycidae > Meghimatium > Meghimatium bilineatum. The sequence goes on from CM067320.1 coordinate 36,767,946, forward strand.
TTGCTTATCATTATAAATCATCTTATTTATCATTATAAATCAAAGTATGAATCATTTTGTTTATCGTATAAATCATGTTATAAATCATTTTGTTTATCGTTATCGACCATGTTGTTTACCGCTCAAATAGTTACTTTCATGTGCTTCACAAATTTCAAAATATTCCTTCGTGTCCCCCCTCCCCAATTTCTTTGTCCCCCAGGAGGGATATATGGCCAGAAAAAGATGTAGAAGTTATGAGTGTATGACTATTTCACACGTAATCCCCCAAAGCATACAATTCTTTTAATGTATATATTCATCCCTCTTCTCTTCATATTATCTTGTATCAGGTACTCTTCATACAAACGCATATCCACTTGTGTACTAGATGAAGTAGACTAAATGTCATGTATGTGTACGCACTGGTAAGATTACACATCAGCCCATTCATATCCGTGCAATCACTGGTAAGATACACGTCGGAACATGTCATATCTGTGTACGCACTGGTAAGATTACACCTTAAATCCCATACTATATCTTTTTACACACACTAGTTAGATAACACCTCGACCCATGCTATATCTTTGTACACACTGGTATGACTACAACTCGGCCCATTGCAATTTCTGTGTAATGACTGGTAAGATTACACCTCGTTTCTTACCATATCTGTTTACGCACTGGTAAGATTACACCTTGTTCCTTACCATGTCTGTGCACTCATACGATTATGCCTCGGTCATGGCCATGTCCGTCTATGTGCAGGTAAGATTACACCTCGGCGCTGGCCATGTCCGTCTATGTACTGGTAATATATATATATATATATATATATATATATATATATATATATATATATATATATATATATATATATATATATATATATATATATATATATATATATATATATATATATATATATATATATATATATATATATATATGTATGAATTGTCTATATAGGGCCTATGCAATATCCCCACATTTTTTTCTTTTGTTATTTTAGTTCTGAGTATCACCCTCAATCTAATTTCTTGTCCTTGGAAGATATCAACGCATCTATTTTAGTCAGTTTTTGTTAAACGATCAATGTCATTGACTCGGGGTCTAAACCAGCCGTGCAAAAATATCGTGTTCTCAATTTATAGCCTTCCTCGTCCACTTTTTTTCCTGGTAGTAAATTCGATAACAAAGCTAGTCTCCCGTTTAGAAATATCTGATTTCACATTAGACCGAAACTGAAGCATGTCTTTCGTCTATTGTACAGTCCTGCTGGCTTATCAGAATTGCCCTTCTAAAATGAGACATTTGACTTTTCTCGTGAATTTCTTTGACCACTTTGTGTAGATGGTCAAAGAAAATCAGGATAAAAGTTAAACGCATCACTTGCGAGGGATGAATATCATATTAGACCGCAAGCCTTGAATTGTCGATAGTGACGCACAAAGAAATGCCGCGTCACGAGTAGAGATCAGGCATAACGATACGCTCTCAGGAAGACTTCTATCCATAAAAAGAGTTGCAACACATTTCAAACAAAACCCTAAGAAGTATCTGCTTAGAGATAATTCCTAAGTCTTTTCGCATAAAAATCTTGGCGCAGATCCCAAACGTAATTTATTTTCGCTGATCCAACTTGTCGCATGTTCTTCATTGGCGAATCCAAAGTATACGTAAAAGTAACATATGATATGTGGTATTAGCCATGAAGCTATGCAGTCATATGGACTGAGTGGTTAAAATGTCTAACATTGATACAGCAAAATGGTTACATGCTTTTATGTGATTAGGTGTTTCATAATCATCAAATCCATAACCCTTTCAGGATCGAAGAGGTGTCACTATGGGGACACATCAATACAACATTTCGTCATGCCTCTTTGTTATCAGTACTTCGAGTGTGAATAATCTTAATCCTGTCCAGTTTTTAATATTGTCAATTCACATTTTTCTCTAACTCCTCTTCTTCTTCAACCCTCAACTGGTCCTTGTAAACTAGTTTTAGAAAGTGAATCATGTCTCATTGCATATCAAATATACACGTGACATTGTGCGATCGATGTGAATGACTATTTTGGAGAAGGACGTGTTCAGATCATATATTCTGAACTTCACTGAATGCAAAACATCGATCCAAGTCTGAGGCTTGGACTAAAAAATGGACTGTGCGGTTAAAAATGGCTAACATTGATACAACAAAATTGTTATAGACTTTTATGTGATTAGGTGTTTCATAATCATTAAACCTATGACCCTTCAGCATTGAATAGGTGTCACTATGGAAACATCAACACAAACATTTTGCCATGTCTCTCTGTTATCAATTCTTTGAGTGTGGAGAATCTTAATCCTGTCCAGTTTTTAATATTGTCAATCCATACTTTTCTCTTACCCCTTCTTCTTCTTCCATCCTCAACTGGTCCTCGCAAACAAGTTTTAAAAAGTGAATCATGTCTCATTGCATATTCAAATAAAGCAAGTCTGTCTTTTCAATAATGGAAATGTAGTTGACGCTTTTTTGTACCTTATATGTCCAAGACCATAAATATGATTACCTTAAGATGGGGTTTTACCTAAAAATAAAAGATCATTATTCTATTTTCGTGTGTAAATTTCACTATTTGGTGGGGAATTTAAAGATATTTTTCTTGTGGAAAATCACTAAGGAGGGGTTTTTACCAACCTTTTGGTTATGTTCAGATTTGCTGGTTGGTTGGGTGTTCAACATATATATATATATATATATATATATATATTAGTCCTATAATCCCAGCATATAGGGTGTGTATATATGGCATATTCTTTATATATATATAGTATATATTATATATATATATATATATATATATATATATATATATATATATATATATATATATATGCCTATATTTTGTTTGTTTGTTGAGTAGTGGATTCGACTAGGCCATCTCGGGATGCCTAGTCACGTCACTTTCAACCTAGTCCTAAGAAGGACTTTTTGGTTATATCGCGACGCTGGGTGCTGACAGGGAACTGACGAAAAGTTCTTGAGCCTTGTCAAAAAGGCTGTCGAAAGTTTTGCTGAAGCTTGTCTACAATCTCGGGACGTACTGCGGATAAGAAGAGTCTTTTCTCTCTTGGAAGTTTCCAAGTCCACAGCAGGTTCCCCCTTCAGCTGGAGATCGTCCGATCCTTGCTACCTTGGCCAGATTTCTCTGTTGCCCAGGGTGCTCCGCGGGGAGGCGTAGCAAGGTCTGGACCAGTATGAGTCCTGGTCCTGGCGAGCGAAGCGAGCACAGATGCTCGCTCCAACGTCTCTGCACCCCTATATGCCTATATGGGATGGTTAGGGCATATATATATGTGTGTGTGCGTGTGCGTGCGTGCGTTTGCGTGCGTGCGTGTGTGTGTGTGTGTGTGTTGGAATTTTTCAAAATGCTGAGTGGTAACTGTGAACATACCAAAGTTGGGGAGGAGGGAGGGGTGTGGGGGTGGTTATCTCCACACTCAAGTTGTTTACAATAGCACAAACAAATTAGCATGGGGCCTAATGTTCCATGCCTCGTCCTAGGCAAACCAAATTCGGATTTTTTTACGTAGATTCCAACTCTTACAATAGTCAGGCGTTTTAATCAGCCAACAGAAACATAAATACAGCAATCCAACTACACTTGACTAGGTTGATTAGGTCAGCTACATTGCTATAAGTACAAGCTCGGTTCTTGGATGCGAAATTGGAAAATTATCTTTCACTCGTTAAGTTTTGCACGTCCAGTTACAAATGTTACATCATGTATTGTGTGCTAACTTTAAAGTGATAAATAGGGGCCTAATCCCTAAATAACGTCCATTATTATTTTAAAACATAGACGGGTATTAAATATATTTATAGATTATTGTAGTTTTTCACTAAGTACTGGCGGTGTTTACTTAGGTAGATGACGTGTAAGAACACGGTGTGTCATAGGCCTATGCCTCATGATATTTGTAATTCAAATTACTGTTTTATTATATGTCCAATGTTAATAAAAAGTATTACTATTACTACTAATCTACTATTAAAACCTTACTTTATATTTTGTAAAATACAACTCTATGTCTACATTCAGTAGAGTATTTTGTTAGACAGACCTATGAGTTAATTTTCGCAGCATTTCCTGCAGACAAACACAGAAAAGGCGTGCGTGTTATTTACTGATTTAATAAATACGTAGAATAACATGATGCAGTTTTCTTATTGCTGGTAAAATTCATACATATAGTCATGTCTATATGACAAATAAGCCTAGACCAAATGTTGCTGTATTCCTATAGGCCTATGTTTACTTTGTTGTTGTTTGGATATTCCGAGGAAATGCCAGTGATTAGCTCTTACTTCCCACTATATGAAATATGATTGTTAGGGTATAGGGCTATATACAAAATACCTCGGATAGTGAGGTAGCTATGCGTTTGTAAACCGTGGACGTTAATCCAATTTGGTTAGGCCCTATATCAGAGCTCATAAACATTAAAGAAATAGTAGGTAGAGGTTGTTATTCTGGTAGTGCAGTCACCACGACCTCCGGATATTTCTATTATAGCCTATGGGGTGGTTTTTCCAGAACGTATTTTATATTCAGAAGACTCCAACTTGCAATGGTCTGCAATGTCTGAGAAGTCTCCTACTTAGAGGGGATGCATTTTAAAGGTTTTGGTGCTTTCCTAATTTACCACAACATGCACAGTTTGAGCCATGCGCTTCAACTCTCTTACCAAGCATGATTTTCTGTCAGTGGTATCCATATCAACCAGAGTCTGAGAGGGATGTGTGGAGTAGCCAGCTGTGCTAGTGGGCTCTCTAATTATTCAGTGCTAACGTTTGCCAGATTCTTGGCTTTCACAGGGAATTGTCATGTCCCACATATAATTGTTGTTCACCAAACCCCATGTGCCACCTGTTGATATCCATGGAACTATATAATAAACCTACACATTAGCAGCTAGGACTAAAGTCAGGGCGGGAGCTCATATGGTTTCCTGAGCGCGATGTGCAATGCTGGGTTCTCTGAATGTTGTACCACACAGGGAAACAATTGTACAGATGAAATGCTGTAGGACTTCCACAAGAAGAAGTCTCACTGTATTAATATGTCATCTACTGGGAGTTTACATTGCATGATTGTTGGTCCGACACATTAATAATGAGACATTTAAACCTTCCACATGCAGATATTTTTTGTGTAATTTAAAAGTAGGCGCTGACTCAACAGTCCCTTACCAGGAAAATTTCCATGGGGTCTACTTTATAAATGCATATGATTAATCTTAATTTAAAATAAATGTTTGGAATATTGTATATACAACTCTATGCTGATTATATCATTAATAAATAGTTGAGATATCAAAATGGATGACTATAGTTGGACCTTAATTCTTGATTAGAAACCAGCTTCATGACACACCTATAAGTGCTCCACTTTCCATTCCAGTAGCCATCCAAGAGTATACAGACTCAGTCAGTCAGTTGTTATTGTGATTTTCAAATATTTCTAGAGGACTGTTATCCTCACCCCTTGTTCATCCCCAATTCTGTAATTTTGTTTATGTCTACATTATCACCAACATCATCATCTTAATTTTGTAGCAAACCAATGATCCCGTTATTAGGTCAGCACCATCTCTTCTTAGTGGTGTGCCATCAGCCTACCATTGCCTGCTCTTAAGTCTTCTCTTTGAATCCTGCATGACAGGGCAGTATATCGGATATCCATACATTGCTGAGTTCTCCAGTAGTGTGACCCATTCCATTCCGTGCATCTTTTTATCTTACGTTGCATGTTTTGGAAGGCTGAGAGTATCACATGCTGGTATTTCAGTCACAAAATACCTTTTTGGCCCTGTCACTGCTTTCAGTACATTTTCAGGTTCAATTTGGTAATGAAATAGGCATTTCTCTAAAAGCCTCATTTTGAATTCTTTACGATTTATGCACTTGTGTCTGACAATATAAGCAAACTGAGGCTATAGCTGATGACAGATAACACTTTTGTGTGCAGCATAAAATATTTCTAATGTTTCCGCAGATTTATCTTCAAAAACATGTCAATATGTTCGCATAAATATAGACTGCTGTTAATATAGAGTATAGAAACAAATTCCAATGAAAACTAGCTAATTGATGTTGAGGAGGTGTGACTTACTATAAAAAAGGCAATGATTGTGCTTCATTGCCTTGATGCAATAATATACATCATACTAAGTGTAAATCTGAGACTACTCTGCTGGCAAAGGTTATAGATAAATAAGAGCATGAAGACATGACTGGTACTGGAAGAGGGGCTAAATTTTCTACCTTATTCCCCATATCAAAACCAGGCAAAGATGTCACCAACATAAAAGGCTCATTAATACACTACAAAATGTATGGAACGTTTCTAGACAGAATTTTCACTAGATATAACTAAGGATCTATAAATCAGAAGTGAGCTTCCAGACACTCTAGGTACATACAGACCAGCATGAGATAGTCACAATGTAGCAATTTTTGCATACAATATATATAACTTCCAGGCAGAAGAAGAATAGACAGAGATAGACACAGGCCCTTAGATAGGAGGGTTGGAGTGTTGTACACCCAATCACCCAGAAAATCTGAACATGGCTTTTTGTAATAGGAACCTAACCAAAAGGTTGGTAAAAACCCCTCCTTAGTGATTTTCCACAAGAAAAATATCTTTAAATTCCCCACCAAATAGTGAAATTTACACACGAAAATAGAATAATGATCTTTTATTTTTAGGTAAAACCCCTTCTTACGGTAATCAAATTTATGGTCTTGGGTAGACATATAAGTTACAAAAAAGCGTCAACTACATTTCCATTATTGAAAAGACAGGCTTGCTTTATTTGAATATGCAATGAGACATGATTCACTTTTTAAAACTTGTTTGCGAGGGCCAGTTAAGGGTGGAAGAAGAAGAGGAGGTAAGAGAAAAGTATGGATTGACAATATTAAAAACTGGACAGGATTAAGATTCTCCACACTCAAAGAATTGATAACAGAGAGACATGGCAAAATGTTTGTGTTGATGTTTCAATAGTGACACCTATTCAATGCTGGTGGGTCATAGGTTTAATGATTATGAAACACCTAATCACATAAAAGTCTGTAACCATTTTTTGTGCGTCAATGTTAGCCCTTTTTAACCACACAGTCCATATGAATGCATAGCTTCAATACTGATATATGTTCTTTTGTATTGTATTTGTAAAGAACCTGTGAGCTTTCAAGTTTAGACTCATCATGGAGCTAGATCTTCTAACATTTAAGAAGATTGAAGCTGTTGGATGGACTGTGACTTTCTGCATACTTTTCTTCTTCTTTCGTTATGTTTTTAGTAAGTTCTTTAGTGTAGTAATAGTATGCCATTTATTAATGTGATGTTAATGTTTGTGCTAGTATGTTGAATATTACGTTTAATGTTAATAATTAGGTTAATTTCTGCATGTTGTGGGGTCCAAAGGGGATGCAAAAAATAGCAACATTGTAACGTGCCGTATATGTTGTAAGAGGTGACTAAAGAGGTTATTTTGGGCGAGGCTCACTGTCATATTGCATAAAGTCAAAGTGACCAGAAGCCATGCTGAAGCCAGATGTGTTGGTCAAAATGTGTAGATATCACAGCCAAGCTGTAAACCATGGCGCAGTACAGTTCATTCTCAGCACTACATCCTGCTACATTTCCCAAAAGGAAATTAGATACAACTTAATATGTACATTAACAACTTGATAAGGAAAGTAAAACACAATCTCTGCTTAGTTAAGAGACTCACCGATATCATGTGATATACAGATAAGAAAATGGTTAAACAGCTTAAATGCCATTTTTGGCTATGTAAGATCTTCAGTAGGTAACTTCTCTCTTTAACCCATATCAAGTGGACATACTTAGACCCCGTAGACAGAGTACATAACCAGGGGTTTATATTTTATGTGAAAGTATGGAGATGGCATGTGAAATACAAAAATTGTTTCAAAAGATTCAATCAGGCTGTCATACTGAGGAGAGTTACCTTAATTGTTGTTCCTGAACACATGGATGTTGAGGGAAATGAAAGAGCAGACAGAGTTTTCAGTGTGACCAAAGTGACTATTGGCAGTTCAATGAACCATGATAATATTGTTAATGCAGACATAGGGTTGGCCCAGTTGGAAGATATGGGTTGTATTTCTTCTTCTATATCTATGGCTAGAATGCAGGATCTGGGAGCGAAGTGTGGTGTCACAACAAACGAGCTGCATATAAGAATAAGAGTTATCAACTAACACATGATCAGAACATGCAGTTACCACATGCTGAAGGATGTACTGAATATGAGATCGGAGCACATATGGATTTGTCTGGAATACCATCATGATCTAATGGTTAACAGGATTTTTTTCACGGTTGATAAAAACCTTCCTTGAGGGTGGAAGAGAGACTTCAAGGGGGCAATGTAGGGCCAAGGAACAGAAGAGGGGAGCGATGTAGAGTCTTTAAGGACCCTTTAAAAGATCTTTAAGGAACACTGAACACATAAAATTGTCAACTTTTTATGTACAATAAGATAAGAGACAAAATATGACCCTTATTTGTGGGGGGGGGGGGGGGGGATTTGTATATAAAATATATATGAAGGAAGGCAGTGGTAGGAAAGATTTTGAGTAACAATGATATAATAAAAGAATGGAAATATATAATTTAACCCAACAGAATCAGATGTCTGGGGCATTGGTGCAAATAAAATGAAGATGGAATGTATTTCATTTAAACGTATAGTTTACTGTATTCCTTTATGTTTACTTTGTTGTTATTGTTTCGATATTCCCAGGAAATGCAAGTGATTAGGTCTTACTTCCCACTATATGAAATGTGATTGTTAGGCCTGTGTTAGATGTTAAATGGTTAGGACTACACCCTGCTGGACATCTAGTAAGACCATTGTTCCGCTACAAGAGAAATCCAGCCACAGTTTAAGAACAGAAGCTTAGAAAACTCATCCAAATAGGCTAAATGTAGAAGTGTGGAAGACATAACAAGAGGTGATGATAAAATTAGAGGGACAGTGCTATCTTTCATGTAACAGAGTGCAGATATTAACATGCCATGGGACATCATAATGGCTAGTAATTACATGTCATATGATTAGGAGTGCCTTCTAGATAAAAACTACCAACAAAGATAAGCTGACAACCTCATTTATTCATGTCTAAACATTGACATGATACTCATCCCATCAGATTCTTCCACATCTTCCATCTCAGACGCTCTTGTTCAGCATCTAAGGCCGTCACTTATGCTGGTTGTAGTGTACATTTCCAGATAGGATCATCTATAATTGCAGTGTATCTTGTGGGAATATCTGTTCCAACTATAAGACGGAAATAATAATAATGGAGATGGCTATTGAACTGATCCATCCACAAACTGAACTTTGTGAGACCTCTAAGCTATAGAACTGAATAAAGTAATTCATTAATAGTAAATATGAGCTCTTCTTTTACGTCTGCATGTATTCTAAAAAATCCTACTCGGTAGCAGGATTTAGTCCTGATAATGGAGTTCGCTGTGTCATGGTTTATAGCTTAATTGCAATGTGCCTTTCAGCTTGGTATATTTTACTTAAATCAATAAAGTGTCATGCTAAGTGACAGACGATGATGCTTCTCTACAACTCCCTGTCTCTTGTGTAGTTAATAAGTTCAGTTTGTGACTTCGTTTTGTGCTACAGTGACAACCTATACAGAAATTGCTCTCTTTGTCTTCCTCTGTCTCTTATCTCCTCGATCTTTCCGGTGGTTATTAAATATTCAAGTTTTCTCATCACATGCCCTAAAAATCTTTATTGTCTGTTTCTAATTTGTGCTATAATCTGTCATTATTCTTCAGCATCTCTGAAAACTGCTACATTAGTTTTCTTGGCTGTACATGGAATTTTAATTTATTCATCTATCTATACGCTGTGGACATTGTTTACCTTGCTGTGTCAGGGGTAGAAGAGTTCTCTGTAGATGGCCTTCTTGTGTGTTGTTTGTAAGCTTGTTCCCATGGCCTCTTTGATTTCTGTGATCCATCTTGTACATGGTCTGCCTCTGGCTTTATAGTCGTGATGTTTGTTTGTTATGGCCATCTATGACATGCTGTCTGTTGGTGGTCTGGAAGTATCGTAATCCATTACTATTATATATATGTATATATATATATATATATATATATATATATTCATCATATTTGACTTCACCATGGCTTTTGGGCCACTTTGTCCTTCTAAAGGTTATTCCATAGGATGGAATGACCAAGCCCACCTCTAAAACAGTAACATTAACCTAATCTACTATACAGGTTGTAAACATGAACTATAGGCTATTGTTACAATTGTTTTCGCACGGCCATACTTGAGGTTTAGTGCTAGATCTCTATGTGGAAGAGTGTATTACGATCTTATTGTTTTGTTGTATCAAATTTTAAAATAACTTATCTTTACTGCAGGCAAGCATTTTTAAGAGTGCATGTTTACTTGTTGTATCTTATATAAGTTTTTAAATCAGTGGTTGGTAAAATATGGCTCTTCGGTCAGATCCGGCCCACCTAGTTATTTTACTGGTCAGTCAGGGCAATTTAAAATTGCTAAATGCACTTATTGACAATAAACTAAGAAAATATCAAATTGTATCTTAGCTACACTGTGAAATATTATTCTAAACAATGATAAGGAGGAAATGATTTGCGTCAAAAATATTTTTATTGTTAGTTGAAAACAGTGTTTATATCAGTGGCGTATACTAAGCATAAGCAAGGCAAGCATTGCATGCCTTCAAGAGTTGCGAAAATGATAAACCAGTCAGTGATCTATCCCCCATCCAAACTTAGCCCTTGCAGCATTGCTCAAAAATATATTTTAAAATATTTTTCTCACAAATCTGAATTTTTCCGAAAATTAGTGCTGGCAACACATATGAAAGTTGCAAGTGGCCACACTGAAGCAATTTTAAAGTTGCTTTCGTTAAAATAGTCCCTTTACATATAAGCGCAGTGATATACTGTGTGTTTTTTTTAAATCCTTGTCTCCAGAGTAAGCTTGCGATGAAAAAAAAAATAATACATTTTATGATTCAATCACTATTATAACAATTTAGCACTGGCAAATAATAAATTGATTGATGAACAATTATTTACTGGTGTGAAACAGTGCAATTTCTATGTTCTAGTACTTTTATTTGAATGTTAAACTAATGATAACAATGCAAGCAATTTAAATCTTGATTGCATACACACACACTTGTTTAGTAAGCTATTTCTGGTCACTTGGTACACGTCACGTGATCTTACTCAACACACACGCACATTTACACAGCGATGTAGTTTCGATTTCAAAACTTCAAACGTGATTTTAATCAGCTGATATTTAATATTTTGTGTTTGTACAGAAACATGTGTATTGCTATTGTTAATTACTAAACTTAGTATATTTGTTTACTGTGGTGGTTATTATGGCTGATTCTATTAATGATGTTGTTGTAGATTTATTTGAGCGACCGTTTCAATCGCGAACATTTAATGAAAAATTAGACTTGGTAAAAATGGGCAGACCGATTCCTGCGTTAAGCAGTTTGAAACGAGAAGGAACAAAATGTGTCCGTTCATTTAACAATGATTTATATAAGAAAGTCGTTTGGCTTTGTGGTTCATAGATTTCTTTTGAACAAAGGACTTCACAGTGGTCTTCCAGAACTTCATAAACTTTGTGAATTAATATTGACAATTCCTGCATCGTCGTCTTCAGTGGAACGTTCGTTTTCTGCATTAAAACGCATTAAAAATGTCATAATGAACTCGCAGGGGCAATGTCGTCTTTCTGCTCTATCAATGATGTCAATTGAAAAAGACCTTCTTGTAGAGATGAAAGGCAATGATGACTTTTATAACAAAGTAACAGAGGACTTTAGCAGAAAGAGCCGCAGAATAGAACTGAACTTCAAATAACTGGGTGAGTAGAAAATTATCATTTTTTAAAAGTTGCATGCTCTCTTTCAGACCCCAGGATACGCCACTGGTTTATATAATTGAAATAGACTTCCAGAGACAGTCCCCTACAAAAATATTTTATACTTATGTTGGAGGTGATAAAAGGTTTCTTTTTATTCTACATTTGTTCTGAAACTTCTGCAGATTAGCAAGATTTAGTCCAATGAACGGAATGAGTTGTACCATGGTTTACAAATTAGTTGTGATATCTGCACCTTTCATACTGACACATTCAACTTGAGTATGTGTCTGTGTCACCCTCTATTAGATGATGAGATAGCGAACTCAACCCAAAACCTCTTTAGTCGTCTCCCACGACATGTGTGGCAGGCTCCGCAGACCCTTCTCGGGTCCAGCAACATATAGGCGGACAACAGATTTAACTTCAAACACAACTGCCGGAGATGGATGTTTTGGACCATTGGTGCAAATAAAACGTTGGCACAATGCATTTCCACTCGCTAAACTACATCCTGCTGGAAATCTAGTAGGACCATGTCCTGCTAAAAAGGGCGATCCAGTTTGAGAATGAACGCTGAAAAAGAAGAAACACAGCAAGAATTTGTGGTGGCTAGTAACATAAGTTATTTAAAGTCTTAAGAAAAAAAAACATTCCCGCATTGTTTGGCTAACAATCCCAGATGCACTATTCTGGATTTGTCCACTAACCTAAAAGGTTGTACACATTGTATAAGGTTATAAAAGGTTGTATATATTTCACTAAATACATTTTGATCAGTCAGCCCATTTGCCCATCTATTCAAGCCAGATATCCCTGGTGTTGTATCTCAGAATCTGTTTGACTGTTCCCATATTACAAGGTCTTTGCTTTTGTTATTTTGTTGCGCCTCATTTTGCAAATATTTCTGCTTCTTTGTGTCTTGTTATATCAATATGTCCAGTGATCCATTGCATGGTCACATTGATTGGATATGCAGAGATAGGACTGTGCTGTGTTCTTGCTATGCAGAGAATATCTTGATTTTCATATGGAGTATATTTAAAAACTGGTGCTTCCAAAACTAACAGAGTCTGTAAAAAGGACTATGTCTTATGTTTTTTGTCCCATGAGATTAAACTGTTGGCTTATTAACTCAATGGTAGTCTTGATGGCCTCAGCCTCTGTGTAATAATTTCATCAATTTTCACCACAAGTCACATAACTTGTAGGAAGGAATTATTTTGAATATGGTCTATGTAATTATTGTGATCACAAAATACTAATTAGTATTAAAAGGATAAATATGCATATATAGCAATCAATGCATAAATATATGATGAATCTATGTTTGTTTGTAAAAATCTTTTACGCAGTATTTCTGGGCATCTGTTTCTTTGTGAGGAAGATTTTTATGTGGTTCAAAGTCAAACAGTTAGGACTTGTTGACACTAAGGGCAAGGTTGTAGTTGTGACTGGATGCGATTCAGGTTGGTGATTCATGTGTATGTCATCTTGTCTTTACTCTTGATTGCTATTTTTATTTTTGGAAATGTATTTATTTTCTTTCTTACTCACATTTTCCACTTCAAACGTACTCATTATGTAATCTCCCATTCAAATTTTCACTCATAACTACTAGTCCACCATTACTCATTCCATAATCCCCAACTCAAATATAAATTCACAACTACTAGTGCAACTTTACTCCATTCATCATCATCATTAAGTGTCATATCAGCAATTAAGTGCTCTATTTAAGTTGTTTAATTATGGGAGGAGACGCCGAGTATTTTGGCGTCTATTGACGCAACGCCATTGTTGATTAACGGATTGAGCCAGTAAAACATTGACTGAACCAGCAAGTCCTTATGTGGACACCTGAGGGGGAAAATTAAAATAGGAAAACCCAATATTATCCTAAAAAAACACCATACTTAAAGAAGGAGATTTATAATAAGTTGCAAATCCATACAAGAACTAAAAGTAGAGGCAGCGGACCGCAACGTATTGAGAATCAAAACCTTTGTGCTATGTGCCACATGTGGCACGAAAGGAACATACAGACACACTAACTAACAGTTGGTTATGAGCCGACACCACTGGACTTCGGGCAAACCCCGCGTGTCCAGTTCCCCAAGGAAATATGGAAGTAGGCCGATATAAATTCTGATGGTTGCTTTGGTTCGCTGGTAGAATACATTTCTCATTCTATTCCTCAGATGCCCAGCCTACTCGTAGCACACTGAAAATCAAATTCTCCCAATAATATTGCTAGAAGAATCATCTATAAAATCTTGCAAAAGTGAAGGAATTGTCCACAAAACTAGCGAATTACCTTTTATTGTGTAAACGTTTCCCCATGCCGAATACGTACCCACGGTCATGGTTAGTGTACTCCTTGTCATGGCACTCAGTGTAACCAAACATTATTATCACGCTTTGCCACCAGTTTCCGGCTTCGATTTTCAATTAAACTAAAAAAAAAAAAACACACGTTTATACTACAATCGTCTTCTAGATCGATCTAGCCTAAGAAATTATGTACCAGATCTTGGGGGGGGGGGGGGGAGAAGAGATATATTGGTTGTCATAATGTTAACCAAATGAACTCTAGCTATGCAGTTGGTCAATGAAAAATATAGGTCGAACACCATGTAGGACTCAATGACAGGGAAAACGGACACGTAATTTTTGCAGAGAATGATAGAAATGGGACGAAGAGAAAGGGAAGAAAGGGTTAAAGCAACATTGCTGAAGTCAGATGCGCCAAACCATTGGCGCAAAATAATACAGCGAGACAATGAATCTCCTTTCTTCTGACGTCATATTGCTGGAAATGAACTAAGTCCTGCTACAAGTGAGATCCAATGGGAGTTTGAGATTAAGGTTAAACATTCAACAACAAAAATAACTGTGACTTTGAGTTATAATACTCTTAGACGACCCATATGTTATCGGAGCTTGTAAAGACAGGAAAAAAATTAACCGCAATGTTACGACTGTCATGCATGTTGTAAGAAGCGAAAAGGGGGTTGGGAAAGGGAGGGGGTGTTGACTATCACATCCCACAGAGAGTCATCAAAGTGACCCATAAACTATTCTAAAGTGGGTTGTTTTGCAGATATTTCAGCCAGGGTGTAAACTATGACACAACGCGCTAGTTCCATTCTCTAGACTACATCCTGCAAATCCACATAAGTTTGAGAACAAACGCCAAAAAAGATCGCAGATAAAGGGAGATAAAGCTTGAAAACGAAGTAATAAAGTTTTGCTAATAATACGGCACAAACATAGGCACACACACACACACACACACACACACACAGATTGACGTTTCGTATAAAAGGCTTTTATCAATGTTTTATCAATTTCTATCATTTCGACCAACTTACGAGACATGTGAACGCAAGTTGTGCCGGTCATACTTGTCGTCTTTGATTTATATGTGTTCGTGAAACTTGATAAAGGCCTTTTGGCTGAAACGTCGATTTGTGTGTGTGTGCCTATGTTTCTTTCGTATTATTAGCAAAACTATATTACCTCGTTTCAAGTTTTACCTGTTGGACTTCAGTTATGCGAAGTAATTCCATTTTTTATTAGATAAAATGAGAGCTGAGCTCTGAAATCCCACCCCTTTCCCTTATTTCATCTCCCCACAATCTATGATGCTGATTTTTATACAAGAATCAATACAGACATGCGCAGATGTATAAATAGTAAAATATAGATATCGTGAGAATTGAGACAAAAAAACTAACGTAAGTACGTGACACACCTCACCGAACATCACACTGAGTCGTCAGCCAATGCGACAAATTGTCTTAGATAAAGTCGAAAGTCTAATGGTTTACTATTGCAGACCTTGTCATACTTTTAAAGATGATGATTGATAATTGTAAAATAATCTCTAGCTGGTAACAGGTAGCTCTTGACAACACATATCCTCATCAGTTGAGTAACCGTGACATCCGAGCTCGTATAAGGTTTGCTGTCTCAAAGGCATGGTTGTGTTCAGGGGCTTTACAGATGCAGGGTTAGTCTCGGAAGAGAGACATTCCAGCGCGGTGTTATCCCATGTTCATCACGTCCTGTCGAGAGCTCATCATATACTTCTGTGCCAACTAGTTCATCATTCTTCTGTCAGATCTATTGACTGATCTGCATTGATAGTATATCTAGCATTCCCCACCACATATGAGAATACCACTAAAGGACAATGGTGCAATGTTCGCCTGACTCTCTGACATCCACGGGGACCCTTTTACAGAAGACAAAAGTAAGTAATCGAGACAAGCAGTGACAATGATTTTTTTCCCGGTTAATTTTGTCAGACTATCCCCAACTTTCCTTATTAGCCTCCTACGACATGCATGGAAAGAAGACGATATCTTTGCGGAAAAAATCCATCATATATTGCCCATTTCATGATATTTCCCTACATTTTGTATACATGCTTACCTCTTGCTTTCCGCTCTCAACTGTAACTTCAAGCAAGGTATTCGACAATGTTTCATGTCTGTTAGTAGGTCCAAAACGGTTTTATTTGTAGGGATCTTATTCCCTTTAATAACTCTTTTTTTCATACTTGTTGCCAGTACCATTTTATTTTCTTCTCAGTCCACGGAGTTCTACAATGAATTGTTAGGCACGAAAGGGGAGAAAAGAATAGCGACACTGTTACCTGCCATGCATAATACAAGAGGCGACTAAGGAAGTTTTGGAGTCGGTTTTAGGAATTGAGTGTTCCATCCATAGAGTATCAAATTGACGTCCATTCTTGAATCCGGATATATCTGGCTTAAATGCACATATATTTTAGCCGTGCTGTAAACCATGGAATACACCAACATTAATGGAGCACGAAAAATATATAATGTTACCAATGACAACAAAAAAACACATCTTATCCAAAGTATCTTCATTCCAACTCTGTGCTACCAATTTCAAACATGGTCCTTAACAACAACACATAAGAGACAACTGGTTACAACAGAGATGAGATGTCTGAGAAAAGCCACAGGAGTGACCAGAAGACACAGAATTAGAAACGAGGTCATAAGTGAAAGAGTGGGTGTCATATCAATTCTACAATACATACAAAACCAACAGATACAATGGTTTGGTCATCTAGAAAGACCACCGTGTGATTAATTAGTTTATAAAGCATATATGAAGAGAGGAGACGCAGAAAGAAGAGTAAGGGGTAGACCTAGAGTACGCTGGATCGACAACATTAAAGAGACGTTACACGAGCACCAAATAGCATTATCTGAAGCTGCCAGATAAGCAAGATCAAGAACATTGTCTCCCTCGACACCCGTAAAGGGTAAACGAGGAAGGAAAGAAGAAGAAAAAGACTTCATCATCTATTTCTTCTTTCTTCTAGAAACTTGTACAATTTGGCATGATTCTGACAATATTTTTCCTATCATGCTGTTGGTAGGTGAAAAATACAGGCTTAAAGAATAATTCTCATACACGACAATAATGGGACTTTAATTGTGCAGTTGTGCAATTTAGGGTGATGATGGCAGTATGTACATTTTTCACCGTTCTATGTCTTTAGACACATCAGGAGAAGAGAAAAGATGGAACTCATTGTAACAACAGGCAAGTTGAAGAGCAAGAGAGATAGTGGATGACCAAGAGAAAAGATGCTTGACAATCTAGCATTGTGGCATTGGTTAACATCCGTATCGCTAAGTTGTTGTGAGATAAAATAAGCAACGCAATACTGCATGGTCCATAAGAAGAATGTCTTTGGGCCACTGCTGTGACATGAATAAATTAGAAATATAGATGATTCTGTCTTCAGGAACTTGTGTGGATATGCTGTCCAGGTTAAGCTAAAGTATACTTAAATGAGCAAGCTGACATGCTTGCACGTACTTTAGACAAGAACAAAGGCCACATTTTAAAAACATTACAGAATTACCTACTGGAAGAGATGACATAATCAGTCCTGAAACTGCAATAATTTGGAATCAAATGTGCAACAAGCAGGGGAGGACAAGTGAGTTGCATGTAATATCAGTATGCAATGGGAATTATTTTGGTTTATTGATTTATCAGTATGCAATGGAAACTATGTTGGCTAGGTAGCAGAGTTGATAGTGAACTTATCTCACAAAAACCCAACTTGTCAGGTGAGGAGGTTTCAACGTTGACCATCTACATTGTACTGGTGATATGATTGGATATATTAGCAGGGGTTCAAAATTCAACAATAGTTGAATATCAAGGTCATGTACAGGATATTGTATTGATCATACATCAATAGTTTAACACCGATATTGTTTATTATCTCCATAATTATTGAGCGTCCTGTATAACATTATCTGAAGCTGCCATAAAAAAAAAACATTGTATCTCCCTCGACACCCGTAAAAGATAAAAGAGAAAGAAAAGAAGAAGCTGTAAACCATGACACGACGGAAACAGATCTCCTGACTACATCCTGCTAATCCACAAGAGAAATTCTCTACATTCTTCCATAGATCTACATTTCAAAGGCATCGATTAATCCCTGTCTACTTTCTGTTTATTCATTAGTCATGCGTCCTGTTTCCGAGCAATAGGTACCTACATTAAGTACACTGTGGATATAGCATTTTACAATTCTTACTTTTATTTTGCTGTGAGATAAATAAAGAGGCATATGTCTCATTTTACGCGATGTAGTTTTGTTATTAAGGCTTAACTAAATTCGACTCCATAATAATCGTAGGCCTACATGTAGATTTAAAATTACAACGCTTATTTTGGCTGATACGACTGTGATCATTGGTCACTGTGTGTATTCAGCCAATGAAAAGCACGGAAAATTTCGATCGAGATAAGTGACGCGGTTTAATATCAACGCGCAGGACTATTGAAAAGAAGGATGTTCCACTAGTATATACATTTTTGTAGGCCTAGTGTAAAATCGAGACCACCGGGTAGAATAGTAAAAAAAATACCAAAGTGCTAATATGCGAATCGATGGATACAGATAGACCTACAATCATATCGTGTCTCCTACTATAAATATAGCACTAATTCTTTATCGTGTTTTTAATACTCCATATTCTCAAGTAAAGAATATGACTAGATATAAACATAAAAGAAACCAACAGAAACTATTATTCATTCATTCTCCTTTTGCGCTGAAGTTAGCGCATATGGCAGAGGTCAGCTCTCTCCAATTATGTTCGTTCAAAGCTTTTTTTTTTATCATAGAAACTATGATAATCAGCAAAATCGCAGAACAGGCCATAAACATAAAAATACACGGAGAGATACAAGAAGGTCTAGTTTTATTTTTTAGTCATGAAATGTTTGAGGAAAGCTTAGAGGTCATCGGGTTTGATAGATTACGAAATGAAGACACCAGGGAAAGAATAGGTATAACACTTTGCTCAGAACACATAGAGAGGCTGCAGATCAAGTGATTTGGCCATATTCTTGATTAAAAACTGGCTTCACAGCACGCGGGGCATACCCATAAGTGCTCCGCCTTACGTTCCAGCAGCCATCACAGTATATGGAGTCCCAGTCATGTGTTGATTGTGTGATCTTCGGGACTTTCCACAAAAAAAAAATACTTTTTCTTCGCTCACCTCTAGATACTCCCATTTCTAACATTCTCAGCCTCATTGTCATCATCTGCATCTTGAAATGAATTTATTACTGCCTTAATTAAGTCTGCTTTATCTCTTCTTAGCAACGTGCCGTCTATCACCGCATTGCCTGCCAATAAGTCGTCTCTAGTTTCCACTGACCCCAGCATGACCAGGGCAGTATATCCATATAATGCTATGGACAATTGAGTTGTTCAATAAGTCCCACCATTCTTTTATCAGCATGAACCTTTCTATCTTGCTCAGAATGATTTGAGAGTGTGAGTATTACCGAGTGTGTTGATGTATCAGTTATCAACCAATTAAGTGCTGCTGTAACTCGCTCTACCTCCATTCTCTTGCTTGATGTGACAGTGGAATATGCTTAAGATTTCTCAACCAACTTCACGCCGTTTCTGTAGGCAACAAAACCCCAACAGCTTTTATTTGTGTTTCTGTTAACGGCGCCATCTGTGTATATAATTATGTCTTGTGGTTTCGAGTATAGCTGGGCGAGCCCATGCACTGTAGCCTGGGCACTGACATCCGTCAATTTTCGACATGCTTTATGTAGTTGTATTATTACTTTAGTCAATGGTTTCTTCTGTGTCTACCTCTACCCATTCACTGCCCTTTCATATTTCTTCAAATTCACATACTCTTCGCAGTGTGTCTTCAGCCTCTGCCATCCATGATCTGCCACGCTTGATTCGTTTTCAATTTGATTCATCTAAACGTTTGTGTAACGGGTGGTGGTTGTATTCTGTCACTTTAAGGTATGACCTAACCTGTGCTACCTGATGTCGCACTCTAATGCTGGGGAGATCAAGCAGAAATCTCATAGCAGAGATAGGTGTATCTCTAGTACATCCCAGTACCGCTCTCATTGCCTCATTTTGGACTTTTCCCAATCTATCGACTTGTGTCTGTGACAGTGTTAGTAGGCCGAGGCCATAATCTATGACAGATAGCACCATCACTTGTAGAAGTAGATAAAGTACCCATTGCTGCATGTTGAAGGTCACCATAACCTTAATAACACTGATCCCTCTTTTAGCCTTCTGAACCATATTTATGACGTGATTGCTAAATGAAAGACTTCTATCATAGATTATCCCAAGATATTTTAGGTCCTGTTTTCTTTCGATGAATGAGCCCATGCAACTGACAGCTGGCAGAGTGTCACTGACCAGATTATTATTTAAGGAGTACCAGACAACCTTTGATTTGGAGGGATTGATCACAGCGTTGTATGTTCTGCACCATATCGACAATTGATCTATGCCACTGTACACTGTCAGCGATATCTGTTTTTTTCCTGCCCATGTTGTATAGTAGGATATCATTAGCGTATGTTAGAACTCTACAATTTCTGTTGGTTTGCAATTGAGCAATTCTCAACGTATACACATTAAACAGCACTGGGGACAGAGAAGATCCTTGTGGCAGACCAGGTGCTATGGTTCTGATCTCAGACGTCCAGAATTCACAACTCAGCGCAACTTTTCTACAGATTAACACATTTGCTATTCAGCGTATGATCCAGGGGTGGATATCGTGTTCCCTTAGCATGTCAACAACATGGGTGTAGCTAACTCTATTGTACGCAACTTCCAAGGTCTATCGCTGCAACTATAGATTCTTCTTTATTCTGAAAATCTTCATAAACTTCATATGCAAGAACTGCTGCATTTATGACTGTGTCTCTTCTGGGTCTGTATGCACCCAGGTTATTTGGGAGGACACCTTTGTTCTCTAGTTCTCCGGTTATGTGTCTAGCAACAATTCTTTCCAGAATCTTACCTTACATATTTGCAGTGTGATGATGCGATAACCTTTTATATCCGAAGAATATTTGCCGGATTTTGGCACGGGCATAAGATAGCTATGTAGCCACTCCTCTGGTACTACTCCTGTTTTCAGACTGCATTATAATCATCTGTCATCTTAGCTAGCATATTCTCCCCAATGTCCTTAAGTAAGTGGTACCTGATTCCATCTGGACTTGGAGCGCCATCGGATGCATTCTTAATAGCTAGTTGCACTTCTTCAACATCTGCAAGCTGGTCTTCTTTGGCCCTAAAATCAGTGACGGATGTCAGTCAGAGTATGCAGTATTTCCTTTCGTTGATCTAAGTCACCCTGATTAGTTTGTTGAAGATATCTATCAAAGATAGATTTTGAAAATTTAGATTTGGCCACATTATGAAAATGCAGCACGACAAGTTTGCCGTACAGGCATATAACCAAATGAGATCAGGGTAAAAAGCCAGAAGAAGACCACGAAAAAAAACCATCAGGGACATCCTGAACAAACACGCTCATAGCACAGCCGAGGCAACACATCTGGCTTTGAACAGGTTACGACTGTGATCATTGAACAAGCCCGAGCTTCAATTACCCCTACGTTTAACAGCAAGAGTGGATAACAAACCACCTGGGGAAAGACAATAGACAATCACAAATGACGTGAAACAAAAGTTAAATGGGAATAAGAATGGCTAAAAGTACGTTCAATGACACAAGGAAATTATAAACAAGCTAAACATGGAAATTATAAAATTCCTCGTGTATTCTATATTAATTTATGGCTCAGGAACATGGACAATGAACAAACAACTAGACGACAATTGATGTCTTTGAGATTTGACTATATAAAAGAATAATGACAACTTCAAGGCAAGAGAAGAAAATGAACAAAGAAGTTCCAACTTCGTATGAAAAAGAACTATTAAAGGGAATAGAGATCACGCAAATAAAAATAATTTTCAATAGGGCCTATATTAAGGATTGTGGTAGCCTAGTGGATAGTGAGCTTGCTTGCTTGCTATCATCTGGTTACAGCGTCCCGGGTTCGAAACCACGTCCGGACAACAACAAAAATTCGGTTTGTGATTTCTCACTTGACACAACCACTGCTCCAGTCGATTCAGCTGTAAATGAGTACCTGACGCATGAGTTAGGGAAGGTAAAACAGCAAGGAAGGGAAGTGGCCAACCTACTTAATAGTTGCTGCGGCTTAGTTCATGAAGAGTTATCTTCATCCCGTATAGCAAGGTGCTGTCATGGGACATAACTTTTACCTTATATTAAAAGACATGACACCTTGTTGAAGACCTAACTTGAATGTAAAATGTAAAATCGAGGAGAGCAAGTTGTAGGCCGAGATACAAGTGGGAGAGAAATTTCACTAGATAGGCGTTACACTCTTGCAGAGTGCACCACCAAGGCAAGAGACAGGTGATGTTGGAGGCCCATTGCACTTAATGATGATGAAACAGTCAGTGGTAAAAATGTACAAAACTTATATAATTCATTCAGTTCCTCACATTCTTTCGAGAGAACTTATTTTTTATGGATTCTTTGAACATCTCATGATTCTGGGTTATTTGATTGCTGCAACCAAGTTAAACACAATGAACCGTTTTTTGTCCATCATTGTCTTGGGTGGCCATGTACATGTAAGTTCCCAGTGGCGACCTACGGCTGCGAAACATGGACAATAAATAAAACTACAGCCAAGAGAATAGTGACTTTTGAAAAGACATGATATAAACTCTAGAGAGTGCCTTGAGACAGTAAGAAAGACCAACAAAGACGTGCTAAGAAAAATTAGCATTCAAGAAGCTGGCTTTTAAACACCATATTAAAAAGGAAGTTAGGTTTTTTTGACCATGTGAAAAGACACGATGGCCTGGAAAGAGTATTGTTGGAGGGGTCGATAGAAGGCACTGGAGACAGATGCCGACCAAGACGTCGTTGTATAAGAGATATTCAGGAATGCATGAATATGTCGATAGAGGAAGCAGGAATAATTTTCCAAAGATAGCAGGGATTTCAGAAGATTCATAAGGACATAATGCAGACTAATTTCCGAAAATAATAGGTCACATGATGATGATGTCTTGGGTGGACCTTTCCGGTTACTAGTAACCATGCTTTCAATTACTAGTATAATTTTTTGATGCTGTTTTGTTTTGTCTATATTGTGAAAAAAAACTTAGCTTACTTGATCAAGTAATATTTATCAGTCAACCCTTTTTCCATTTGTTTTTCACACATTCAAAGTTTTCTCATCCATAGTCTTCTCCATAGTCTTCTGAAATATTTAACTTCCAAGGAAGAGATTTTCATTACTACTACTTAAGTGTGTGCACGACCGAGTGGTTAGAGCGTTCGTCTCACACCTGTGAAGTTAAGAGTTCAATCCCCGGTAAAGATTGGGATTTTTCTATTTGAGTGTAAATTAAAAAACACACAAACGACTCAAATACTCATTGTAACTCCCTAACGGGAAAAATACAGCATGACATATTTTTTTTACTACTTTGTTGTTTACATTTTTCACAGCCATAAATTATTACAGAAATAGGCCTATGCCATTTCTGTTGGTGCTTTGCGAAAGATGGTTCATTTGAACTAGTTTTCATGTGTTGCTAAACATTGTAGAATATAAAATTATATCTCTAATATCCAGGTTTTGGCTTGGGTGCAGCCAAACGTCTTCACGCAAAAGGGTTTACAGTATTTGCTACATGTTTGAGTCATGAAAGTGATGGTGCCAAATCACTGAAAAATCTGGAATTTGAGAAGTTAAAGGTCATACAGCTAGACATTACCAATGATGATAGTGTAGCAAGATGCCAGAGATTGGTCAAAGAGGAATGTTCAAATATAGGTGAGTGACCAACATTATGAGTATTTGTGAATAAAGGTTGTTTCAATCTCCAGGTGATAGAGCAATCTAACTTTTCGTGTTATAACTTTGTGTCTTGCCGCATCAAGGGTAGAAGCGTTCTCTGGTGATGGCCTTTTTGTATGCGTCCTACTATATGCCAATGTTTGTTTTGTTGATTCTTTTCTTTCTGTAATTCATCTTTTGCAAGGTCTGCAACTGGCATTGTATCCATAGAAACAAAGCAATATAGGAACAATAACACTTTTATATCCTTTTGTGCAAAGAGGATGTTTCGCCAGAGCTTTATTTCATTCCCAGAATTTTTAACTCTAGCATTGTGCAATATTTTGTTTATAAGCTTCCTATTCAGAAAGGGGGTGGGGGAGAAAGAGTAGAGCAATTAAATAGATAAAAGGCTGTGTTTTCTTCCACAAAAGGAAAGTCTCACAATGAGTGTCATCTACTAGGTGTTTGCTATAGTATGGTGGTTGTTTTGATGGGACACTATTCGATCCTGTGTGAATCACCCTATATATAGGTTAGTTCATACAGGTCTGAGCACCTTAAAGTATGTTGACACATGCATTATCATCAGGTGCTGTGCCAGCTGATGTAGACAGTCATGGATACTGACAACTTTATTTCCAGTATTTTATCACGATCAGTGTTGGTACAATCAGGTGTTGGTGTAGTAATTGTTGATGCAGTAAGTGTTGGTACAGTATTGGTATAGTTAATTTTTGTACAATAAGTGTTGGCGCAGTGAGTTCTAGTGCAATCAATGATGGTGCTGTGAATTTTAGTACAATCAGGGCTGATGCAGTGAGTGTTGGTGCCATCAATGTTGTTGTAGCTATTGATCCTTCAGTTAATATGGGTATTTAAACAAGCTGATTAAGAAAATGATATTGAAATATTTTATATGGATAGTTTTTACAAGATTTAGGAATTCTAGATGTTTATAATCAAATATTAAAATCTATTGTCCAGGTCTCTGGGGTCTTGTTAACAATGCTGGTCAAAATATGATGGGTGACATTGAATTGACTACCATGGAACAGTATTTAAACTGTGGAAATATCAATATGTACGGGATGGTGAGAATGTGCAAGGCATTCTTACCTTTGATTCGACAGGCCAAATGCAAGTTAAATAGAACAACAGTCAGATATCTGTAGAATTTGTTTGAACAGTGCAAAGATAATATTTCATATAAAATTACAATATGACTGACTGCACCACATTTAAAACCCAGCGAATTTTTTCAGAAAGATTATTCTTTTTTGCTGGACCAGGTATTGACCTGGACAGGTATTGTCATCTTTCAGAAAGATAATTCATTATTTGTCCAAAATACCTCTAAAATTATGTATTTTTACTGAAAATTGTGTCCATATTCTGTATAAAGTGTACTTTACTGAAGATAAATATGAAAGGTCAAAATGAGAGTACTCAATTAAACCTGAATATTTTATGTAAAAAATATAGTAAATCTGTATTTGTTGACAGGTATACATGAAACATTATTTACACCCATAATGATCTTGTAAAAATAAAAGTTGTAAATAACAAGGTTACAAAGACAGAAGAATACTCAAGTATTCAAGAGCTAATATTGTCATATGTAATATATAATAAGGCCCATAAGTCATCAGGGTCATAGACGTGCCACATTGGAAACTTTATAACAAAATTTGATCCATCCTCTGTGTCGCTCATCTTTTTTCTGAAGTATCCCTTAGCAGAAATAACACAAATGTCATCCTGTGCCATGTTTCCAGAAACATCATTGCACTCAAGATAAACCAAAGGGAAGCATCATTGCACTTAGGATAAACCAAAGGTGATTGTGCTCATTCTCTTTAGCAGATACTAAAGAATATGTATGCTTATAGTTCCTATTATAGATTGTACATCAGTACTTGAACACCTGTATTATCTATTACCTCTGTAATTACTAAGCATATGGCTTCATATTTTGCATTAGTGGTTTATTTCATAACCATGTTAATGATTTATTATTAATTATTATATAGACTGAACAGATTTATTGCAGCAGTCTGTTATTTTGAAGAAAACAATACTTGTTTGTTGTTGGAGTCATAAAAGTAGATGGGTTTACGGTAGAAATTGCCATGTTTTCTGTTTTGTTTTACATGGTCAGTTGATATCGTGAAATACCATGAAGTAGCACATGTTTTTTTACAATGCTCCTCGTATTTGGTGTACAGATCATTGAATAAATCAAGTTATGAGGAAAAAATGTGAGTTTAGGGTTTATCTAAAGTGGTGTGTATCATTACAAAATATTGAGTTACATAGTGATAATGTGTTTGTACTCTGTCTTGAACATATCAAGTTTTTTGCATTTATTTGCGGTGTATCATAAAGCAGCATTTACAACAATATTATAATGTCTTTGAAAGTTAAATTCATTACACTAAAAAGTATAACTATCAGATTGTACAAATATTTTTCACAGGAGGTGAGACTGTATTCAATTTCACAATATTTAAAAACGTAAAAAATAACACAACTTGCCATGGATATTAGCATAGCTGTAGAATACTTTCAGCATGGATACTAGAAGATAACCTAAATTATTTTAAAAACAAAAAAAATGAGAGAAAGAAGAAATGTTGTAGATAATTTCAATTAAGAAATTATTAAGAGATCAATTCATAGACTTTTGGATTGCAAAGAAGCAGTGATAATAAAGACATTGAAAAGGTATCTAGAAAAGAACGACATTCATATTTTGAAAAACTAGATTATGGAGATCTGTAAGGGGTTCAGGATTTACATTTCACAAAGATGCATGTGGCAGAAACAACATTTGTGAGAAAAATCATTTAGTAACTCTCAGAAGTAAAGATTTCAGACAAATTAGGGAGATGGGTAAAGAAAATTATGATATTGTATATATTGATGAAACATGGATAAACGCTCATCACACTAATGAAAAGGAATGGCAATCTGTAGATGGAACAATTAAGAAATATGTACTGAGCAGCAAAGGTCAAAGATTAATAATGGCACATGCAGGTAGCAGATAAAATGGTCTTTTGAAGAATGGTGAACTAATTTTCATTTGCAAATCTACAGATAATCGAGACTACCATGCTGAGATGAATGGTCATATATTTAGAGAGTGGATAGAGAAGACTACTTTTCTCATTAGATAGACCCTCCTGTCTGGTTATGGACAACTCTTCCTACCATAATGTTGTTGCATGTGAAGATACGATTCCTACATCCGCATCTACTAAGGAAGAGATAAAAATATGGCTGAAAAAAGATCATATTCTATTTACTGAAATGCATGTGAAACTGAAGTTATTGTTGTTGGTAAAGAATACACACAGAGTAAGAACTTTCCATATTGATAAAATTATACAGGAGCATAGACATAGATGTCTAAGATTACCACCGTACCATTCACAATTAAATTCAGTAGAATTTGTTTGAACTAAAATTATGGGAGCAGTGGCAAAGGAAAATAAAACCTTCAAACTTAATGAATGATGTTCAGAATATTGCTAACTATATGCTCTCTGTCATTGACAACACATTCTGGATAAAATATGATGACCATATATTGAAAGTGGAAGAAGAATATTGGCAGAAAGATAGGTTACGCTTCGCTCAATCAGCTACAACAATTGTCGATCTTTACGATTCATCGGGGTATGAATAGAGAAATAAGAAGAATTAGAAACAAGGCCAGAGGAAGACTGAGACTGGAGAAGAGAATAATGTTTAAGCATGATGCGTCGAACAGAAGAGTTATGGGGATGAAAGGTAAGAACAAGTTTAACCCTATCAGAGGAGGAGGAAGAACCCTGAGAGTTAGTCAAGGTATCGAGGCGAGGCAAATGGCGCACACAGAGCCAAGCGGATGAAAGAATAATGTCAGGGAACGATCGTCTTTGGAAAAACTAAATCATCTCAGAGGACTTGTCGAGAAAATTGTTGTTATCGCTACATAAGTGACTCAGGCGAAGAAGCTGTGAGTACGGTAGAGAGTTGCGACCAGCAGGATGATGAGAAGAAGTGTAGAGCAGAAAGCCATGTGCTGGAAAAGTTTATATATATATTTTATTTATATATTTTTATTCTACCATCTTGTATAGGCAGAATTGTGAATGTCACCAGTGTAAAGGGATTATTTGCCATTCCAAGCTGTGGTGCATATACTATGTCCAAATTTGGAGCTGAGGCATTTTCAGATACACTGCGTCAGGAAATGAATCAGTTTGGAGTGAAAAGTCAGCATTATTGAACCATGCAATTTTGGAGGAGCCACAGGATGTATGAATGAAGCAGGTGTAAGTTATTTTTGCTAAATCTTAGTAACACAAACTAAGTCTTAGCTTGTTGTTTATAAGGGATTGCCATTAATCAAGAAAATCTTCTATGGGTGGTGTTTTGTAAAAATGGAGATGACTGACTGCTATTTAAAGGAGTTCTTCACATTTTAAGAGTTTATCTGTGTGGGTGATGGTGTACTGGAAGTATGGAGTCTGATGAAAATGTATTTTGTGTGGGGATACCAATAGTATTGCAGAAGCAAGTTGAGTGACATGTTACTTTGAACCCTACCACCATTTATGAGTATTGTTATTGATGTAGTCTTTCAATTGTTGCCAGACAACTGTAATAAACACCAGCTGAGTAGTTCTCAACATGTTTTGAATCCAAGCATGTGTCAGCTAAGTAAATATGTTGTACTTAGTTTATTGTCACAAACTAAGTTGCAAGGGCTCTGCATTGTTCTTGTGCAAGCCCAGAGTTAGCAGATAACCAAGATATTAAAAGCACTTCCTCATGGTGCACCCTGAAAACAGACTGACTCATAGTTTGTTCAAAGCAGTCTGGTTAATGCTTTAATCAATCATGTCAGAGCAGTGTAGGTTGAGAAGGGATGAGATTTGATTCTATTGTCTTTTCTCTGCTTATGCTGTGAGGCGTTGCAGGATTAAATGACGATCAGTTTTCAGACTATTGCACGTTTTGTCACTTGATATATAGTAATACTGTGCCGTGTCAGAAAGTTGGTAAATCAATCCTTCAATCCACCTTCTTCTTGGTTTTCCTCTGTATCTTGCTGTTTCCATTTTCATGTTGTGTGCTCTAGCCGCTGGCCAATAAAGGTTCATTCTCATTAGGTGGCCCAACCATTTCAATTTCTGATTCCCAATATATTTGACCACTGATGTTGTTCCAACAGTTCTTGTAATCTCCTCATATCTCACAAGATCTCTTCTTGTTCCGTTTGCTGTTTTTCTTAGAATGTCTCGATTGGTCCGTTCGGGTGACTTTGTGTGCACGATTTGAATGGCTGGATGAAATCGCATCTTTTTTTGGAGATGCGGTTAGTCAAGTACTGAAAAACGCGTGTGCAATTGTTGCTAGGCGACTTGGTGCCGTAGAACGGACTGGTTCAATTCCCGTTAGTCTCAAGAATTTTTAGAATAATACAGAATACTTCTCTATTTATTCTGTCAAACGCTTTCTCTTATCCATAAAAGCAATATACATTTGATTTTTACATTCTATTGTTGTTTTTTTTTGCTAATGTGCTGTAGCCTATATATTGCATCTGTATATCCTCTTCCTTTTCTGAACCCAAACTATTCTGGATAAGCACTGGATCCACAATATGACAGAACATTTTACTGACATAACTAAGCAGGGCGTTCTCTCTGTATGTGCTACAATCTTGATTGCTTTCATTTTACTTCCATATTGGTACTATGATGGCTCTTTGCGAATCTACTTGTATAGTTGGTTTTTTCCAAGCCTTTCTGAAGATGTGAAGTAACTGGGATTTGATTACACAGGACAAACAAGATCTCTGAATGATAATTCTCAGTTCTCACAGTAAAAACACTTTTGAATTAGTGTAAGACAGTGTCTGACTTGGACTGCCGAGTTGTCATGTCCCAAGCTCATGAACAGCGAGAATAGCATGCAAATCTTCAGAGAAGTAAGGCTTATATTGAGTACAGAGAACAAACAGCACAGCTCTAGAGGACAGTTCTATATGGAAATAGAAAAATCTTCTTTCTTAAAATCAGGAATTTGTATTTTTTTCAAACCACTGCTGGCTGAAAAAATCCATCAGTTAGTGGTTATTGAATAACAGAGTGAAGTGATTCAGTTCATTGGCTCACCAAAAGACTTCAATTGGTGTATGATTACTTTCTATAAATCTCCTATGAAACTTCCATGTGGATGCCTAGAGTGTACTGCGGTCAGTTCACTGATCACTACTTCTATTTGTTCTTCTTCTTCTTCTGCGTTCGTTCTCAAACTCCTGCAGATTAACAGGATGTAGTCCGGAGAACGAAATGCGCTGTGTCATGGTTTACAACATTGCTGCGATGTCTGCACCTTTCGCCCTGACACATCCGACTTCAGCATGGCTTTGGGTCACTGACCCTATATGGGATGGGACAGCCAACTCCATCCCATAACCTACTTAGTCGCCTTTTACGACATGTGTGGAAGGTAAATAGTGTTGCTATTCTTTGCTCCCCTTTCAGGCCCCTAGACACACGGGCGTCTATTTGTTCTGTATTGAAGCATAAACATTTTTATATAATAAAGAGACCTACTAACAGCCACTCTTATTAAAGCTGTACTATTATTGCAGCTCAGTCGCATAAAGGCTGACTATGCTGAGATGTGGCGAGAAGCTAGTGATGATGTCAAAGAATTTTATGGACAAGCTCATCTAGTGGTAAGATAGTAGTAAGGATAAATACTCTAGAAGTTGTAAATACAACTAAGCACACAACAATTTTGTATCTTCTGCCAGAATCTTTCAGTATCTTTCATGAAAGAATACATTGACCATCAATTAACCCTTTCCTGTGTTAGTACAGTCTGTGTTAGGACAGTCTGTGTTAGGACAGTCTGTGTTAGGACAGTCTGTGTTAGGACAGTCTGTGTTAGGACAGTCTGTGTTAGTACAGTCTGTGTTACTACAGTCAGTGTTAATAGATTCTGTGTTCAAGCATTCAGTGTTATTACAATCAGTGTTAGTACAGTCTGTGTTACTACAGTCAGTGTTAGTGCTGTTTGTGTTAGTACAGTATGTGTTAGTAGTCAGTATTAGTATAGTATATGTGAAATTCTGGGAATTCCTATCCTGTATTCTCTTTCTCTTTCAGGGCTCTTTCTCACTATTTGTATTCTTCCTGAATCTGCACCTCCACAGTTTTTTGTTTACGTGTTTCTGCTTTGCCTATTCTTATTTTTCAATGGAGATTCCATTACCTTTGACCTGTGATACTGTTCAGTGACTTTTGTACAGTGGAGTTTAATTGTAATGGATTAATCCGTACTGACACAATATTATTGACATTACATAGTTTTATTATATACAGTTATATACTATAAAGAATAAAAATAATCAGGGATTTTGAAAGTTTTGTTAAAATATAATATTTTGTAATAAAATATATGCACTATACAAAACTTCACTGTAGTGTGTGACCCATCCATTATCTCTTGTAAGATCTCCTGTTCTGTGTACCTGCGCTTGTCCTATTCTTTACAGAAGCAGGAGTTTGTAGTTTTTTTCAAACCACTACAGACCAATGATTATAAACAAGCACATATTTATGAATACCTGCCATCTTTTCATTATATGCTTTCAGCCCATTCGAGTTGGATGCTTCTTCTCAAAGTATTGGACACTGCTGAGAGTTGGAGTTTTCTGGATAGGAAATACAGCTCTGCAGAAAAATCTCCATTGCACACAAAAATCCAAGAGCTCTATTGCCCACAATTATCTTAGGATCTAAACAAAACACCAAATTAATGTTTTCCTTTCTAATAAACATGTCTCAAACTCATACAGAAGAAATGCTGTCACGCTGGAATTAAAAATCCTCATGAGCATATGTTACTATTAGGCCTATTGTAATATGGTACCATAAAGTCATTTAATACAATACACTCCTATATCTAGATATTCTATCCTGTCACTCTCTTTGTTTCTAATTACAGTTATTTTTTTCCTCATTCCTCTTTTTGGAGAGGAAATGGACACCATAAAAAAAAATTATGCCAACTGAATCGCTATCATTTGAGTATCGGAATAATATGGATAATATCATGTTGTGCTGTTGACAGTGTGACGCTACTATAGCCTTGATTATGGACTTTTATTATTATTATTATTGTTGTTATTATACCTTTTAACAATGGTTTGCAGTGATTGCACACCTAGTGGTCTGCCTGGAGTGCAGCAGTGTTGGTTTAAAACAAATTTTACTTGGATTTTACTGAAGTTGAGATTTGACACTGGCCTCGTTTTCTGAAGGTCTTGAGTTTTATTCATCCGTAACCGCTAAGATGGATGTGTTGGGCCATTTATACAAATAAATCGGTGACACAATGCATTTCCATTCTCTGGACTACATCCTGCTGGAAATCTAGTAGGATCATGGTCCTGCTACAAGAGAAATTCAGCAGGAGTTTGAGAATGTACGCTGAAGAAGAATTCACCAGTAATATTATTAAATCCGATAACCTGTTCTAACCAATCATGTGTTAGAGAAAGTTAAACTTTTGATTATTTGTGGAGCATGTTAACGCAGACGGTGATGCAACAAAAGAGATATTAATCCACACAGTTGTAGTTGCATTTAACAAGCTTTCAAATATATAAAATTTACAGTAATTTAACAAACATACACAAAACTAGGACTTAAATCATTTATGGGCGTCTGTGGTCAAGTCGATAGTGACACAGAAAGTGGTAAAAAGGTCAAGCATTTGACCATGCCTAATCTTTAGATTGTGACCAATGTGCAGTAAGGGCAATTCTTATAAACATATTCCAACTTATAGCTTGCCTACTACTATTATGATAACACGCATCCCACCTCCACCTATAGCAGAATGGGTAAAAATACTGAATTTATTAGTAACCAAAGCCGAAGTTGTGTGTGTCAGATAATTGACAGAAATAAAACAGTGATTAATATATCTTTGTTCTCTGGACTAAAACCTTTTTTAAAACTTAGTAGGACCATTGTCCTGCTACAAGAGAGATCTAGAGGAGTTTGAGAATGAATGGGGAAAAAATCACATTTATAAACAAGTGCCTTTGAAGAATACTGAACATACAAAGGAAAGACTTGGAAATAAATAATGAGAGAAGAAACCAAGCAAGAATGTATGTCAAGTATCATAAAAAGAAAATTGAAATTATATCAGCAATGTACTAAGAATCGCTATGAACCTTCTTTTATCGGCATGCAGAAATAACACTGTCATCCTCTACATCCTTTACGGGCAGCATAAACATACATATTCACATCAGATGTACATGCAGCACGCACATATATCACACATACACATACACAATCACATATATGGACAGCACACACACATATTCACTTATCACATAAAATTACATATACATATGTACACCACATTTACACACACATCACAAACACACAAAATATCCGTCTGTTGCTAGGCCTGAAAGGGGAACAAAGAATAGCAGCACTTCTATCTCACATGTCATATGAGGTTACTAAAGAGGTTTTGGGATGGAGTTGCTGGCTGTCTCATACCATAGAATGTCAAAGTGACCCAGAATCCATATTTAAGTTCTATGTGTCAGATCAAAACGTACAGATATCGCAGGTAAGCTGTATAGCATGGCACAGTACATTCCATTCTCTAGACTACAGCGTGCTAATCTGCTGGAGTTTGAGAATGAAGAAGAAGAAGAAACACACATCACACTTGTAATTTTTTTCATTAAGGCAAATTGGGATGCCCAAATTTCTTGGCAGTTTGAAGATTGAAAATGCACTGGGCAATAAATTATAATAGAAAAAAGGCACCAGTCAACAAATTGTAATATAAAAAACACACAGGGCAACAAATTGTAATAGCAAAAAAAGCACAGCGCAACAAATTGTAATAGAAAAATTCATTTCTGTAAATAATACATGGCAATGCAATAGGAATTAACATCAGGTATCATTGCCAGTGCTGCAGTGTGTCTGTGTGTGTATGCACTGCTGCTGAGATCTTCCTGGTTAAGAAAAGAGTGTAAAGAAGATGATCTTAATATACAAGATGAATACTGGACATGAATTTATTTTGTTCTTACCATTTCATCAGCAACAATTTGAAGAATGCAAAGCAGGAGCCAAGACAACATCTCCAACAATTGAGCCAGTCCTTGATGCATTTGAAGATGCACTGTGCAATCCATGTCCAAAAGTTCGATATATAATCCCAGGGTGAAACTCCTTCATTGATGTTGCTCAGGTAAGTTTAGATCAGTGTTTATCAAACTATCTTACCATCTTCCCCTTTTTCATATAGATTTTCTAGACTAATGCCTCAACCCCAAAACTAGTGCAGTAGATAGGGCAGTCTTTACTAAAAAAAAGTAATTTCTTTGATTTTGTAGGATTTTTGGGGACATTTTTTTCACAAATGATCACTTAATCTCAATAGCTTCATTGGTTGGTATCATATCCTATACAGGATGTTGTCATCAACCCATAATTTTTTTGGCTGTAGTGGATTTCTAGGCAGTATTTATGTTGAGTAGTTTATTATTGCTTTTTGAAAGGTGTAGATGCACAATTGCCTGAGGTGGGTAATTTACTCGGTACCTTGGCCATCACAGAAGATGTCACAAACAGCAGCTAATGTCAATAAAATGATAAATATAAACATAAAAATTGTCTGGTTTCTAAGCAGTTCAAATTGACAAATGAAAGAAAAAGGATTTAAAATAATGAGAGAAAAATCAAGCAATATGTTAAGATTATGTTTACAAAAATGTATAATTTCTATCAGGCAAGTTAAAAACTGAGATACAAAAAAAAGGAGTGTTGCATATTTTCTGTTCATATTAAATGGGGATCTCCCTCGTGTAGTTTGTTTGTTTGTTGTTTTTCGTTCGCTCCATTGTAACCATCACGGATATCCGTGCGATTTCCGCCGGGAGCGTGATTACGTTGTGCCACCGTTATGCGCCTTGTAGGCCTAGCACATCCGATTTCGGCATGCCTTGACAATTCGGGTGGGCTACCCTTAGCCTGTGACAGCCTCTATATCTGTCTCCAGGCACGCGTAGTGGAGACTCTTCGCCCAGACTATTTTCTTGCTCTTAGTCTGACTCAAACGAGGTGTTCCACTGTCTATGAACTTGTCTCGTGTAATTGGACGTGCTGTGCCTGTGCCCATTGGGTACTTAACCGTTTCTCATCCGTGAGCCTGGTTCCTTAAGGGGAAGAACTCAACAGAGGAGTTGGACCCTGGCTCTTTCGCCCTCTTAGCCGAGGTTTCATTCACCGACATTGTGTACCCCTTGTCCAAGTTCGAGTCTCACACCACGCGTTTGAGAGCAAGGCGTTCTCGAGCTGAGCGTCCTTGTCCCAATAGCGCCTGAGCCCATCAGGTACTGAACCCTTTCTCTCTTCAAGTGTATTTCCGGTGTAGGAAAACCTGACAGTAGAGTTGGGCCAGGGCTAAATCGTTGTCCCTTTTGTGCCTGAGCGAATCGAGTACAGAACCCTTTCTCTCTGCAAGTTACTTCCGGTATAGGAAACCTTGACAGTAGAGTTGGGCCAGGACTGCCATCGTTGTCCCTTTCTTGCCTACACCCATCGGGTACAGAACCCTTTCTCTTTGCAAGCATATTTCCGGTTTAGGAAGGCTCGACATTAGAGTTGGGTTAGGTCTTTTGCTTTACCAAACGCCGATGTATGGGTCTGGGTCTCTGCCTGTTAGGAACTCTGGTAACTAGAAGCCCGTCTCGAGCTGACGGAGCTTGTAGTTCCCTTTCCTAGGGACTTTTCACTTTCTATTTGCAGTTCGCGCTGCCCTCTAGCGCTGTTCTGCCCTTTCATTGTTTCATTGTACTCTGTGTGAAACATATTTGTCTCTCGCCATGCATTTACCTTTACGTGCATTTTACATTGGCCGCCCCTCCAATGTTCGGACTGGACTGACTAGCTTCACTGTATGTCGACAGTGTTGCTATATGTGGTGATGCTGGTGGTGTCGGAGATATTGTCTGTCTCTTGTGCAGTCAAATCTCTTTCCATCTGCTACCTCCACATTCTCGGACACGATCCCCAAATGATTTGGCCAGAATCAGCACGAGCTGCTGTATTTCTGTTTCCAGGGTGCACCACGTGGAGGTACATTTGGGATCTTGGTTATCTGCCCTCGTGTAGTGATTAAGCTATTCACTTTGTGCTCAAGAAGTAACACAAGTTGGAATCCTGCTTATGTCATTTTGTTTATAAAGTGTAATTTTTCAGTGATACCTGGGGATTATTTTTTGCAGCTAGTGTGTGAGTTATACTCTTGGCTAGAGGTGTGCCATTTTGTTGAGAAGAACAGTGTATATGGGGGTAAACCAATTACAATGAAATCCATGTTTCAACCATTTCTTATTAATATCAAAAACAATTGTTTTTCCATCCTTAAGATTTATTTGAAGTGGATTCTTACAATTTTGTAGTTTTATAATGAAAGTTATCTGTCTTGTGTGGAAGTAGCTGTAGCTAGAAATTTAGCATATGGATTGTCCAAACACTATTTCAGTGATGGACAGTGGTTGGTGTGATGACTTCCTCACAATATTATTTAATCTTGTCATTCACAGTGGTAGATGAGGTTTCCTTAAGTCTTCTCAGTCTGTGCTGTCACATGTCACCATTTATTTAGTATTCCATGTCAAAGATATGGCTCCTAGTTTATATTATATTCTATCATTTTGCCCCCATGTTCTTCTTAGATGAAATTTTGTCTGTCCAAACAGTCATTTGATT
This sequence comes from Meghimatium bilineatum, assembly GCA_034231615.1. Classification (NCBI taxonomy): domain Eukaryota; kingdom Metazoa; phylum Mollusca; class Gastropoda; order Stylommatophora; family Philomycidae; genus Meghimatium; species Meghimatium bilineatum. Next base: position 36,805,007 of record CM067320.1, read on the forward strand.
ATGCAGTTGTTGTTTGAGCTATGAAAAGGGAGATAATTTATAGCATATCTTGCTCATACTCCAGAAAGATACTGTTCTTCATCTTCTTTTGCATTTGTTCTAATACTCCTGCTGATTAGCATGATGTAGTTTGGAGGATGGAATGTGTTGTGTCATTGCTTACCTGTGATATCTGCACCTTTTGGCCTGACATAATGGACTTCATCATGGCTTTTGCATCACTTTTAACATATGTGATAGGACAGCCAACTCTATCCTCAACCTTTCTTGCTCACCTCCTACTTCATGCATGGAACATCACAGTATTGCTATTCTTTGCTCCCATGCTAGACCATTGTCAGCCTTTAAGCTGATAAAACCACCACTTAGATACAAACATTATCCATGTAAGCTGATTAAAACCACCACTTAGAACCACGTAAGCCAATAAACATACCAATTATAGATATAAAACATTAGCTATATAAGCCAATGAAACCTCCTCTTATAGATATAAACATATCACTGAAGATTGGTGCAAATAAAATGGTGACACAACACATTTTCATTCTCTGGTCTACATCTTGCTGGAAATATAGTAGAACCTTTGTCTTGCTAAAAGAAAGAACCAGTAGGAATTTGAGAATGAACGCTGAAGAAGAAAAAGATAAAAACAGCCATGTAAGCCAATATAGCACGCTTATAGATACAAACATTACAAAAATCAAGTGGCAGTGGATGCAGAAGTCAGGGCACTTATTGACACTAACACTGCAGGAAAAGATGTAATAATCTACACCGTTGGATCAGTAATTTACCATTAATGCTGTGCTTGGGCTTTTTCTGCATGGTCTGGAGAGAAAACTGTCAAAAAATCCTGCGGTGCCTTCACTAAAACCACAAGCAGTCTTACGATGGGAATAAAAGCTGTGATATAGGCACTTTGATGATAAACCAGCACTTAGATACAAACATTAGTTCTGTAAGCTGATAAACATCAGATTTTATAGAATCTTTTCTAGTTATATTACGACAGAACAATGACTCTATGAAGATGATGATGATATAATTACTTTAGCTGTATACAGGTAGCTCTTGACATTCCCTAGCCTTTCTACAAAAACACTGGCATTTTTCATTTATATAACTGAGGTAACACCTTGACTCATAAGAGGTCTCAAAGGCATAGATGTGAAAGGGGGGGATGGTTAATGGATGCATGTTTTGTCTCTAATGAGAGGCATTTACAGTTCAATAGTATTACCAGAATTTACCAAACTTTGCAAGGAGCACAATACACACCCACTGCACCATTTATGTCATCATTCTACTGTCATATATGTTAACCCGTCCGCATTGATGGCACATCTAGAGTTCCTTCATCTAGTAGTTTGCCACAAAAGGATAAATGTGCAATGTCTGCTAGCCTGCCTCTCTTATTCATGGGGATTATTATATAGAAAATAAAAGTAAGAAATTGAGACAGATGTGACTGTGATTTTTCATAGGTGACATCTTGTCAGATTATCCTCCAACTTTCATTAGTCATCTCCTTCGACATGCCTGGAAAGAAGACGATGGCCAAATTCTTAGCACCCTGAACTAGAAGGTCAGACCACTGTTGCCACATGGGCACTTTATGAAGATAAAGAGTAAAAGACTATTTTTAAACATCTATGTCTTGTGCCACTTCTTTTTGAATTTAGAGTAAATTTTACATTACTGCAACTTTCTCTCCTATGTCATTTTTGGATTTAGAGTAATTCTTACATTACTGCAACTTTCCTATGTCATTTTTGGATTTAGATTAATTCTTACATTACTGCAACTTTCTCTCCCATGTCATTTTTGGATTTAAAGTAATTTTTACTTTACTCCAACTTTCCCATGGCATTTTTGGATTTAGAGTAATTCTTACTTTACTGCAAATTTCTCTCCCATGTCATTTTTGCATTTCTCTTTACAACAACTACCCGGTAGTTATAACTATTGTTTCCTGAGACAGACAGAGCTGGAAATATTCCAGAAATTGTTTTTTCTAGTATATATTAACATCCAAATTTGAGGGTAAACTTTTGGGTGTTGGCCGCTAGTTAATTTGTATCTGGTGATTTAATGTTTCTCAGGGAGCTTAGCTTTTATAATATGTGGATTTAAAAAAAAAATTCATTTACAAAAATACTGGATTGATAGCTACGTCCTGAATATGATGTGCTACCAATATGTGGTTTACTTTGTGGTCTTAGATTTTGTCTAATGTCTTGAGAGATCTGGAGGAGAGTCAGAACAAAATACCAAAACAGAATTTCTAAAATGTGTTTATTGTTGACTCCTCAGTGCACTTTGCTGAATATGAGTAAAGAGCTAAGTGCTCTGAACTTTGACACTGTTAGCAAATTTAAGTTACTGAACACTTGTGGGTACACTGAGATACATCAACTGTAATCAGTTTTTCAAATGTAAATTATAAAAAGGCAGTAATATGTAATTTCAGTACTCATAATTGTACTCAGAGGAGCGCGGTAGCCTAGTTGATAGTGAGCTTTCTTTCTATCAGTGGGTTACAGCATGTCAGGTTCGAAGCCATGTCCGGACAGAAAAAATCCGGGTTGTGATTTCTTGCTTGACACGACCACTCTTCCAGTCAACTCAGCTGTAAATGAGTACCTGACACATGAGTTAGAGGAGGTAAAGACAGCAAGGCAGGGAACTGGCTACCCCACTTAATAGTTGATGCAGCTTAGTACATGAAGAGTTATCTTCATCCCCAACTGCAGGTTTCTGCCATGGGACATACCTTTACCTTTTAATGGTTGATCAAACTAATTTATATTAAAGGTAATTTGATGATAATTAAAAACAAAGTATGAATTTAAAAACTAATTCCAAAGTCAGATGGTTTTTTTAAGCACCAGACGAAATAGACGAAATATTAAATTCAACAGACGAAATATTAAATCCCTATCTCTGAGAAGTCACTAAAACAGCTAGTTTAACAGAATGTGTATCTTGTTTTGTTTTTGCAATATATTTGATATATTTGATGTCAAAAAACACATGGAAAAACTGAAAGCTAAAATTGAGAACAAAGCTACAGATTTATCAAACATTCGTGCTGAGCACACTCTACTTTAGATCCGAAACATGGACTACCTACACAAAACATGAGAGGAGACTTTACATCTTTCATCTAAAATGTCTCAGTAAAATCTTAAACATTAAATGGCGCAATAAAATCACCAACATGGAAGTGTTGTGCCGCACTCAGCTACCATCTGCCATGAAAACACTTAGTAAAAATAGGTTGCGATGGTTGGGTCACGTCCAGCAGAATGCCAAACTACAGCATCTCACAACAAGTATTATTCGGAGAACTGTCTGAAGGCCAGCCCATGGTAGACAAATGCTTGCTGAGATACAAAGATATTTGTAAGTCCCCAATGAAAGATTTCTCCATAGACCCCAAAAACTGGGAAACCACGGTTGAAACTCAGGCTGTCTGGAGGCACAATCTGCATTGCAGGGGGGGGGGGGCGATGTTTGGGAAAAGTATGATAAAAGATATGGAAGACTAAAAGAGGAAGACATAAACAAAAATCTTCTGTTGCTGTGACATGATCGCTTAAAAAGTTTCCATTACTGAAAAAGCTCATTGACATGCTTTTTCTTTTTGCTTAATGACCATATGCATAAATAAATAATTTATAATTAAATTTCTCTGTATTGTTATTATTTTTCTATTTTGTACAAAGTATTTTTATGACTGACAGGATCTTTTGTACAAGTTTTCATCTCAATGGGTAACAAGTATGTTGCTTACAGTAGTTTAAGCAAATGTATTAAATGTGTCTATAGTTTAAGGATATCAGATGTAAAATAATATTCTTGATTGTTCTCTTTCAGGTGCTTGCTTTCTTTGTGCCGTACTTGCCACAGGTTCTATTTGACAAATTGAGAACTTATTTTGCGCCATATACTACTTATAAGTAACATACCGTAATGAATCTATTTCTTCCTTTTAAAACCTGTTTTTTGCGCAGTAAGAAAGGACCAAATTTCACTTTTTTAAATTAGAGTAATTCACTTTTGACTTTTAAGCAGCAGACCAATGTATATGTATATTCACTGAAGGAATAATTTCATGTGTATCTTGTTTTCTTTATATAGCTTCATTATTTTTATAAATTATGTCCCAGTTATGACAGTATTATAGCAAAATGTATGAGATTGGTAATGATAAATCTTTTTACATTTATTATGTATATGTCATAAAATATGTCATATTTTTTCATTTGCTTTATATTAATAGGCTCATGGCAATATTAAAATGATTGAATTTCATGCATAAAATGTTTTCATGATAACTTGTTTGATGTATAAAAATACAATACTTCCAATTTAGTGGGAGTGAAATGTGTGCTTTTATGTTTATCATCATGTGACATATTCTTTCCCGAACGTGGTCTTCCTTATGGATTCTCTAACACTCAGTGATTCTGGGTGACATTACCTGCTACAGCTAGAGACATGTTTAAACAATCTGATATATCACTGCACCATTGTCGTCTTGTGCACCCTCTGCCCCTGTTGCCATTAACTCTGCCTTCAGGTATTAATCTTTCCATGCTGTTATGCCTCTTTATGCGACCAAAAACTCAGCTGTCTTGTTAAGATGTTGTTAAGGAGCCAGGTCTCTTTGATATTTAGTGATCTTAACACTTCTTGATTTATGTTTTTTTAAGATGTCCATGGTATATGTAAAATTATTTTGTAGCATCTCATTTAAAAAGCAGCAATTCTCTTTGCTACTGTTTTATTTAATGTTCATGCCTCATGACCGTATATTGCCACTGGAAATACACATTTTCTGATCATACATAGTTCAGCTATGCTGCTGGTACCTTGTCAAAATATTTGTGTTACTACATCATTTTACATGACAACCAGTGGAGTATTTGTCAGGAAATGCCAAACGGAGATAAAGCTAAACACTATGGGATTATTAGATAGCATCTAAACAAATTATGGTACCTGATTGAATTCATATGGTGGATGTATTTGGCAGGGGAGCTGAGCCCATTTGGTGACACAGTGAAATTTCTCTATAACAAATTGTTCCAGACCAATTAAATATTTGTGTAATAACCAAAATGTGTTATAGGCTATCCAGTTAAAGGTATGGAAGGATACCATGACATCAACCTGCCTTTGGTGGTGAAGATAACGCATTATATACAAAGCCATAGCAACCATTAGGAGGAGTGGCCAGTTCCCTTCCTTGCTGTTTTATCTTCTCCAACTCATGTATAAGGTTTGCAGTAAAGTATAATTTAATTAGGGATTTTGAAAAGTGTTGTTAAATAGGGAATTTTGTTATAAATGTATGTGCTATACAGGAATTATTACACTGTATTCTAGAAGAAATGGCTACTAGTTACTACAATAGAGTATTCGGCTCATTCTTTTTATTGTCTGTAAATAATACATTTATTTACTTTATAATTGTTATATTTCATTTCATATTGCAGCTTGTTTTGTAAAATTTGTATGCAAGCTAAACAAAAAAGGTACCAAAAATAAGACATTTCATATAATAACAAAACTTCTGCTGTAATTCTCTTATTGTCCTAAATTGTCATATTCATTGTCTAACATTATAATCATATTTATTGTCCTACATCACCATATTTATTGTCCTATATCATAATATTTATTGTTCTACATTATAATCATTGTCCTACATTGTCAAATTTATTGTCCTACATCACCATATTTATTTAAGGGTGCTAAGGTACTGCTCCCAATATGATGAGCGGCTAAGGTCGCGGGCGGCGAGGTCGCGATATCCGCACGGTATTCACCCTCACTTCTTCACCCGCATCATCTTTGATTGTATAAGTTACTGGGGTTGTCGGTTGTATCTTGGCACAGTAAACAATTCTTCTGTCCAGGCGGGTGTATACTCTTTCTTAAATATTTGTCTGCCTAGACCGATGCGCACCCTATCACTAACATTAAAATATACTTTTCAATCTGTTGGTTGATCCCCATATAACGTATTCCGCACTTGTGTTTGATTATCCATATTAACTTCTACTGGTGCCATCTGAATACTCCTATGAAATAAATAATTATATTTTCGAATCAACGAGTTTATCACATCGACATAACTCGGTTTGTTGATCTTAGTGAAATAGCACCAAATACTGTTGTAATGTTTGCTGATAAAGTCTAGCTTTATCAGCGTTAGATAAATCACTACGTTAAAAAACCACTCGCATTTGTTCATCCAGGTCCCTCATCTTATCCGTAGATTTTTGCTGCAAAGTTTCTAATAGGCGAAGATCGATATGCAACATTTTCTTGGCCATTTTACACCCACGAGGCTATCCAGCACACCCAGGACAGGTTTCAGTAATACGACTATGAAACCACCTTGTTGTAGAATATGTTTTCGTCTTTTCACAGTAGTTTTTTTACGAGCGAGCACTCAGAGATTAGCCTTGTGTCGATGTAGTAGCTTCTTCTGACACTTCGTAAGCCGAACATGCCCTTTTAAGATATTGTGGGAACATGCACACAGGGTACGTATGAGTTTCGGTGATGCCGTTTTTATTATACTCTTCACACCAGCAGGTTTTGCCCGACACAGGACTTTTAACATTGGGCCGTGACGTTTCAAATTGTCAGTCATTTTATTTTGGTACATATACAACCTGATTTTCTCCAGGAAATATATGACTTCACGATCGCAAATGATCAGGCATTGCCTGTCTTAGATCTGTCAGTAAATAACTATGCGCGGTCGATGTTGCATCTTTAAAACTAGCTTGCACATAGCTATTGCGACCATTAATAAAGGGTATATTTGCTTGGCCAAATGTATAATCTACGACCCCTCACGCGGGTTCTTGAAAGTACAATATAGTATGAATTGAAGCTAATTGTTTTGTGTTCTTTGTTTTTCCCAAACAAATTCTGCACAAAATACAACACGCTCAGAATTCGATGATGACTTCCTTTAGTGAACAATTTAGTAATGCAATCATCTGTTTCACTCATCAAATCATCAATAACCAACAGTCTTGGTTTATCACCAGTCCATTGGTTAACGTCTGGTAACCCTTCAATAAATTTAACACCAGGCATGGTCTCGTGCGCAGCCTGCCATTCACCATAACACCAGATAATTTCCTCTGGTATAGGGGCCACCAACTCATTCACATATTTTAAGAAATTTTGCACAAAGATCGTTTTTTCCACACCCTGTCGGACCAGCAATCATAGCTGTAAAAGGATGTTTCCACCTCGTGTTCATTTCTATTAATGACCATTTTTGTTGTATGTATTAAATATATATGACCCCTGCCGTGTGACCTGATTACACACACACACCCTTTTCTAGTTGTCCTGGTAGGTTCCACCCGCTTTCGGGAAACCGCGCGAATATCGTGACCTCGCCGCCCGCGACCATAGCCGCTCGCCTATTGGGTGTAGTACATTAGTAATCTTACCACACTTATAACGCTTGGCACCCTTAGTCACGTCATGATTCATGCACTATACACTACTCCCATGATTATCACGGCACGTCAAGAGCGTAGCATAGGAAGTGACTCTCAACAATGGAAGACAAGCAGAATCAAATCAAGGCTTCATATGTATTGATTTTTAATATTGCCACGACTTTTGTTGGTCACTATATTCAGCGTGTAAGCCTATACTTTGTGTCGCCAACCAACGAAATGCGCGGAAATAATAGGAAACGTGACGTAAAAAGGCTTGTTTTGATTCTGCTCAGATGCATTCTATTTGTGGGTCACACATATACCCTATACTATACTTCTGGGGCAAATAGTTCATCATTCCATCAGTTTATAGACCCATTTACTCACAGATAAATTGATTGCATTTACCATCGCCTTGGTAACTAAAAGACAAACGCTCACTGTACGTTGTCAGGTATCTCGTCCGTGGGGATTATTTGATAGAGGACAAACGTAAGACATTCCGTGCATTTGGAGACGACGTGCATTTAACCCATGAGTGATACGGGCCTAACAGAATATTAATATATAACATGAAACATTAACTGTAAATATGAATGCTGTAGGGATGTTTGCTGGCAGAAAGGGCTCACTATAAATGTATACTCGTATTTACTAGAATTATACTGTTGCGTGGTGGTAGGTCTGATATGCCACTGGCAAGACTCGCAGACCATCCTCGTGCGGCAGGATATGTTTCAATTATTATTATTTCCTCAGGCATTTTATTTCACATGTCACTATCTTTCTGTAATGTGAAGATGAGAGAGACCAGGTTTGGCACTGGTAACACAATTTTGGTAAGAATATACTATAGATAATTTGCCGTTTAACTTCCATCTTCATCTTGGGGTGAAGAAATAGTGGTGACAGTTGGCATATTACTGCATTTACCTTTTGACATCTCGCCTCTATTTCTCTATCGAGGCTTTCATTTTCTGTAAAACTACTACCGAGATATTTGAACTCTGTTACTTGTTTTACTCCTATATGGTCTTTCTTTATGTTTATATAAATATGTTTGAGTAGTTAGTCAATTAGTGACTGTTCTGCACAACTCAACCACATATTTTAAGCTTCAGATGTACAGTACATTGTGGTTTTTGTTTGTGGTGGAGAGGGGTATAGTTGTGTGTGTATGTGTGCTTCTATATAAATACATTCATTTATTCGAACCACATTATTATCAGTGTTTCTGTTACAGCTCATGACCTGTTGATGAGATAAGCTGCTTATTATTCTGGTGCCGCTGAAGTTGGATGTGGGCATAAATAAAACGGGGACACAAAGCACCACCATTATTTGTACTACATCCTTCTAAAATATATCAGTCAATTCCGTATATAAGTAGGGTGTTTGATGGTTCAACCTAGGAGGGTGCTGATGCATCGGTTGTTCGATACGCGCACTGTACTTCTTCGTCTCATCAATTCCCATATGAAGCTTTAACACTATGGTTCAAATCATGGATGGATAAAACCCACCCAGTTTATGCAGTCGTCCGGCGACAGTTATGGCAAATCGGCCTTCTGCATTCAACAGGAGAGCACGCAGTAATTAAAGTTACTTCAATTATAAATGGATTAAAAAACCCACCCAGTTTATGCAGGTTCAAATCTTGAATGGATTAAAAAACCCACCCACTTTATGCAGGTTCAAATTATGAATCGATTAAAAATCCACCCAGTTTATGCAGGCTCAAATCGTGAATGAATTTTTAAAAACCCACCCAGTTTATGCAGGTTCAAATTATGAATGCATTTAAAATAACCCACCCAGTTTATGCAGGCTCAAATCATGAATGGATTTTAAAAAACCATCCAGTTTATAACAGTTCAAATAATGAATGGATAAAAAAAACTCCATCCAGTTTATGCAGGTTCAAATCAATAATGGATTAAACAACCCATCCAGTTTATGTAGGTTGTAGTCATGAATTTATTTTTTAACGCACTTATTCGTGCAGGTTCAAATCATAAATGGATTTAAAAACCAACCCAGTTTATACATGTTCAAATCATGAATGGATTAAAAAACCCCACCCAGTTTATGTAGATTCAATTCATGAGAGGGTTTTAAAATCCATCGAGTTTGTGCAGGTTCAAATTATGTATGTATAAAAACCCACCCAGTTTATGCAAGAGACAACACTGAATATGGCTTTGATGATTGCCGTTACTGTCTGTACAGACAGGCCAGTGTAAAATTTCATATGGACCATGAAGCCCTGAAATTGCAATTCCTCTCATGACTGATTTTTCCGATTCTAGATGCAAGAGCAGAATATACATAACAGATCTGTTTTAAGATGCATGTGCTTTACGTCTACGTCGATTGCCTTTTAACCGTTCCCACGGGGCCTTTTTAGAAGATTGGATAGTATAATGTAGCACCTCCATACTGGAAAATATAATCAAACTAAAATAGAAACAAAAGCTTGTGTTATTTCTCTAATGATGGTACTTCATATTGCTTGTTAGCTCTTGTGTTTTCACTATTCGCCCAGTGATTTGCCTTTCAGCTCCAGGGAAGAACGTTTTCTACTGTTATATCAATAATCTGATATGCCCCCTATGTGCAGTGTACCATTTTGTGCTCCCTATGTATTACCTCACAAAGCCAACGTTTAGATTTAGATGTGTTTAGTATCGTCGTTGCACACCTTACATGTCCATTGGTGTTGAGATCTCCGCTTCAATAAATCATTAGAGCTGCTAATAGTTACGGTTCTGTATTGGTTGAGTGTTCTATTTGGGATTATATTTAGGCCTATGTTCTGTCTGGGACACGTCCATACTCACTCCCACTTCATGCATCTCGATGCTGAATCGTGCTCAAAATCCTCGATCGTGCAGACTCACAAAGTCTGCTTGATCAATAGATTGGCCATCTGTTTTAGAAAGCACGGCTGGCCAATTTGATGGTCTTTTTCTCCACACTCTTGTATCCAGGACAAAGATAGTGATTTTTCGTATACCTTTTGGCTCTTTCCAAATCATTCAAGAGATATAAATAAAATAGAGATGAAATTCTATGAAAAATCAACGTTTTCATGGTCTGCCTCTATCTTTTTCTCATACATCCGAGTGTCCTTGGTTGTTTGATTAACTTCATAACTATTTGTTTTTTGATAAAATCTATAACTGATCAAAAACGTATCGAATGAAGTCCTAATGAATTCTGTGCAGAGGTCTTCTATAATCCAGCGGTTTCGCTTCAGGAGTTCATGTCAGCAATTCTTGCAAGATGGTCTTGCCCTCCCTTGAGACTGCACAGTAAATTAAAATGTTCCTTTTTCCACGCCATTGATGAGTATTGGGGAATACTCCGATGATATACCCATAGATGATTCACCTCCTAGAAGATCTGGTACCCATTTTCCTTAGGCTTGAAGTCGTTAGTGATTTTAAAAATATTTCATCTGAACTAAAAATTGAACATTGAATCAACCGAACAGTAAACCAGTTCACTAGCAACGCAAGTGCCACAGACTCAATTATTTCCTCATATTTCCTCTGATGTCCATATACGTAATAATGTTGGGCTAAATTTTGGAGTCATATGTTTAAAAAAATCAAGTCATGATCACTGAAGTCAGTGTACAAACGAATGTGCTACAATGACTTTTCAGTCTTCATCACTGAAAAATTAGTCCAGTAGAACTCCTTTAAGATGACAATACAAGACCGTATCATGGCCGGGATCCAGTAAAGACATGTGTACAGAAACTAAACATGGCATGAAAGGCTGATTTTTAAAATTATTTCTGATTTTATTTCTGTGAATTTTGTTGGTCGGCCATGGATTTTTTGCATGTGACTCCAAGTATGTAAACAGTGACCAACGAATATAATAATAATAAAAAATAAAGTAACCAATGTAGGCTTGTTTACTTTTTACACAGGTCTTTATTGCCGACTGTCTCGGTCGTATGTATAACTGGTAAAGGGGGGGGGGGGGGGGTCTTAGCTAACATATAATTTAATTATTTTTCTTGGATTTGTGATGATTATTTTCGTGCGGAAAAAAACATTCTAAGAGAAGGGAGTTAGCCTCAATGTCACTCGTTTCCTAGCACTAAAACCCATGTTTTCTTTTCATTAGGTTAGAGTGAGAGTGAGTTTGAGCACAACCCCACATCTCCCGTCCTTTATACGTGCTCGTGAAAACATAAGGAACTGTAACAAACCGGTCCACATATGGAGCGGTGTTTACTGTATTGATAATATATTAGTTTTAGTGATAGTCCGTTGTGTTCAAGTGGAACTTTCTAAAACCTGTATTCTACGTAAGTACTATTGCTGTTACGTTTCACGCAGTATTTCCTTATATTGTGTGTCATGGTTTACAGCATTGCTGTGACATCTGCACCTTTCGTTTTGACGCAACCGGCTTCAGAATGGCTTCTGGGTCACGCTGAACTTATATGGGAGGGAGCAGCCAACGTCACACCATAACCTCATGAGTAGAATCTCTTAGTTGAACGGAAGCTAAACAGGTATTCTCTTCTCCCCTTTCAGGTCATGGCGACACATGAGCTAGTAAAGAGATTATCAATAAAAAAATAATTGGTGTATAAGTAATATGTGAACAAATAATCAATGTACAAATAATGAGGGAAGAAATCAGTGAATATTAATAGGTAAATAAATCATAAGAGAAGTAACAAGTAAAGAAATAACGTTTGAAAAATAGGTACTATGATCGCAGACCAAACCCCCCGTTGCGACAATTAGTTCCTACCTGTGTGATTGGTTCCCTTGCCTATGTTTATCAGTTTATGTTTATTATTTATTAATTTAAATATAATTATATTTATGGTTAGGGTTAGGATTTACTAGTTATGCAAAACATAACTAACCCTAAAAATGAATATTTCAGTAAATTATTTGATTATTTATTGATGTATATATATATCAATAAACCACAAAATACGTTGGCAGGCACTTATGGGAAAACGAACCGAAAACAGGGGTTGGACTGCGATCATAGTACCGAAAAGTAAAATAGTGAAGATGATAATAATACGCCCCGAGGGAGTATGAGTGTGTTATGGTTGTTCTCTATGCTAAGGTGTGTGGAGTGGTGAGTTATTAATACATATAGTCAGGAAATAACTAGTGAATAGAGAAATAGTGAAGAAATAACCTGTTAATAATTACATTGTTAATAAATAATCAGAGAATAAATAAATTGTGAAGAAATAACCTGTAAATAAACAATTAGTGACGGAATAACTGATGAACATTGAATAAATAAGTAGTGAATACAAAACAAGAAATAACCTGTAAATAAACAATTAGTGACGGAATAACTGATGAACATTGAATAAATAAGTAGTGAATACAAAACCCAGTGAAGAAATAGATAAATAGTGAAGAAATATCTATTTAATAAGAAAACGAGTGAACACATATATAGTGAACAAGCTGGTAAATAAATATACCAGTGTCTTGAAATGTCGTGTATACATTTATTTATAATAAGAACATCTAATTATAAATTATGTGACGAGTTCTTCACAGAACGTTGTCCTCACTTGCCATTCTGTAGGCCCATCAGTTCTGTGCAAGCTGCACAGTTTTTTCCAGTGTTGTGTTCAGAAGGTCTTTGATATCCCGTGTTCATCGTAGTCGTGGTCTGCCACTTGTTCTTTTCTGGAATTTTTTCCTCCACGATAAATCTTTCTAAACCATTGTGGCTATTTATATGTCCGAAATATGTTAGCTTGCGTTTTTAGATAATTGTAAGGAGTCAGTCTTCTTCTGTGTTCAGGTCTTTGCGGAGGTATGCTATTGTTCGTCTTACTGTCCATGATATTCTTATGACATTTCTTTAACATTTCATTTCGAATGTCTATATTGTCTTTTCCGTCGTGGCTTTCATTGCACGTCTCCAAACTATATGTTGTCACAGGAAAATATAGCTTCATAATAGTTGTAACTTTGTTTTTCTGTTTGCCCCATTGCCATATATTTGCGCGTGTGTGTGTGCGCGCGAGCGCGAGCGAGTGCTTTTTTTAACGTTTGCTAATCTCTTTCTGATCTCCGCTGAGCAATCCCCTGTGGTGTAGATGGTTGACCCGAGATATTCAAAGTTGCTGACATTTTCTAGTTGTTCTTTGTCTCCAATGACGATTGTAGGTGTGAGTTCATCTCCGTTTATATGCATTATTTTGTCTTTTTGCTTTGTGGAAAAGATTGTTTGCCTCACCATGCTGTTTACCTAACATAATCATGTGTTCTAAACCTGTGTGGCTCCTTGAAACTAGGGTGGTGACATCTGCATACCTAATTGTAATTAAGAAATAATCTGTGAGTAAATAGCTAGTCAATACAACTGGCTCTTTTTTTTCTTTCAAGCAAGCTACAGAGATGTAAATCAGTAAAAATCAAAGGAGCCAACCGGAAGTACAGCGGAGTACACATTGACGTCTGTTGGTGCCGTCTCTGCAAGAACGTAAACTAAATCGACGCGCTGCCAGCTGTGGCGTTGATGGTTGTGATGAGATTACGCACGTGATTTTCATTACAGCGTTGCAGTGTAGGTTTTGTTGATTTCCTTCACGTTATGTTATATATAATGTTATATACATTAACAGGAAGCTTCTGCAAATAGGTAATGTAATTCTATTTTTGAATTATTTGCATATATAAAAAATAATTCAATTTGTTCTTCATATTTTCTGTTTATGTTCTGTTATGATAACAAAGTGTAATTTATAAATGGATATGGTTCTCATATACATCCAGCTGAGACTATCTTAACATGGGTAGTACGTGTCTATGAAGACAAATCTGAGAGCTGATTAATTAAACACGGTATCCCGTTGATATTGATGTTATTTATTATCTGGAACGCGTGGGCTTAACACTGTTCAAATGCTAATTTGATCAAGTACAGTTCTGGGTAGAACCGATTACCTATTCAAAACCACCCCGTTGTCGCAAGACGTATTATCTCTAAGTTTGACTCTATGTTCTTAAAGAAACACTTGGTAATAACGTCTTACGCATAAAATAAACACACGCGCACAAATTCAATGTTTCGACTAACAGTTCTTTATCAAGACACAACGGCCATTGCTATTTTATGTCTGTGGTGTCTTGTATTATATGCTTGATAATTCATTTCTGTCGAAAAGGTAAATTTATGATTTTTGTGTGTGCTCATAATAATAAGATAAGCTAGTGTTTTCACTTTTCGTCTACTGGACATGATTTAAGGCAGCGTCACCGTTATGTAATCATAAAGCAATTCATGCCTGAAGGGGGGAGTGTGAAGGTGTGGCAGTCATAACGGTATTTTTCTGATGATGTATAATAAGAATCAGTTCACTACTCTAGCTCAGTACGGTACGAGTTTGATTCTTGATGTAATAAAACAACAACACTCTGACATAAATTGCCATAGATACGATTTCGATAAGGACGAAGGGCTGATTATATTAGAAAAGACTTTACCTGGGACCGAAGATTATTTTTTTTGGCTAGCTAATCTATATTTAAGTAATACTACAGTTCCTTAAACCTCTCACCCCCCCCATATCTACGGTCCTTCTTACATATTTTATGTGTGAAAATGAATTTCTAGAATTAAATCCTACTCTTCGAATTTGATCGTCTTGGGATAGCAGCAAATTAGGGAGGGGGGGGGGATTTGTCGTTGCCATCCCTGCGCTATGGAGACGGGGCTTGATGAAATCTAGTCATCTATTTTGTTTTTTATTTTGTTTTCTGTTGTTTGTCTCTTGAAAAAGGTTCAATTTGAGCCGATATGTGGAGAATTGTCCTGTTTAGTTTTATTGTATGTTTTTTTATATATACTTTTTAAAATATATTTTTATTAATAGGCAAGATAAGTGTTTTAGTAACTTGTTTAATTCATTTTGCTTGACTATTTGTTCATTAGGTTACTACGGCACCATCCACTTTGTCGGACACCCTCTGACCATTTGGTTATTTATAGAGGTCTAAACATAACTGTTGTTTAGGGTAAGCAATCCTGAATATACGGAAGGGGAGGGATAGAGTGGGTTGATGGTTTCATACACCGCCCCCCCCCCCATCTTAATGAATTAGAACATGATATTTGGTAATAGGAATCAAACACAGAAGCTGGTAACTGCTCCCTCCCCTTTAATGGCCTATGCCATATCTGTGTACGCACTGGTAAGATTACACCTCGGCCCATGTCATATCTGTGTAATGACTGGTAAGATTGCACATCGACCATTGTCATGTTCGTCTTTGTACTGGTAAGATTACACCTCGTTCCTTACCATGTCTGTCTACGCACTGGTAAGATTACACCTCGGCGCTGGCCATGTCCGTGCACTTATAAGATTACACTTCGGTAATGACCATGTCCGTCTATGTCCTCGTAAAATTATACCTCTGCCCTGGCCATATCCGTCTACGTACTGGTAATATTTCCCCCCGTCCCTTTCCATGTCTGTGCACTGTTAATATTACACCTCGGTCATGGTCATGTCCGTCTATGTACTGGTAAGATTACACCTCGTCCCGCCATCTAATAAGCCGATCTAACAAGAAATTACCATATACAATACCAGGAGAGAAGTGCAATCGATTTTCTATAATATAGAGCCCAATTCCAGAGAGTAACCGGAAACCTCGATCGTCAAGATTTCATTATTGATTGTCAATGACTCCCTCCACCCTCCCTATCTCTCGTTCTCCGTATCTATCACACGCACACACGCGCTCTCTCTCTATTTCTTTCTTTCTTTCTGTGTTTCTTTACTGATTTCACGATATGTTGTCACGACATGTTATAGGCCTAATGTGTGGGCAGTGAGACTAAAAATGAAATAATATTCGTGATGGCTACTTAAAAGCGAACATGGAAGAAGAAGAAGAAGAAGAAAAACAGATACCTCACTTAGGCCCTACGAACCTCTCCTTTTCATTACCCACTGTGGACTATTTGTCTCCATGTATCTCCGTCTCATACCAATGTATAGTTGTGATGAACATGAAACCGTTCAGAATGTTGGTATTTTACCGCGACATTGTAACATGAAACCGTTCAGAATGTTGGTATATTACCGCGACATTGCAACGTGCAACCGTTCAGAATGTTGGTATTTTACCGCGACATTGTAACATGAAACCGTTCAGAATGTTGGTATATTACCGCGACATTGTAACATGAAACCGTTCAGAATATTAGTATTTTACCGAGACATTGGAACATGAACCGTTTCAGAATGTTAGTACATTAACGCACCATTAGTAATATATCCATACGTAGTTCTCGTTCACCCAAAACACGTAAAGTTGATTGATTGGGATATAAATATATGTTTTATGTAGTCGGACTCAGAGCATGAATTGTGCTTGTGTGTTATATCGGGGGGGGGGGATCCATATATATATATATATATATATATATATATATATATATATATATATATATATATATATATATATATATATATATATATATATATATATATATATATATATATATATATAACCTTTCTAGTTGTTTTGCATTCAGTGCAGTCCGTCCATAATCTATGATCTGAACAAATTCTTTTCTAAAATAGCCATTCTCATCGATCACACAACGTCACGTGCATATTTGAATATGCAATGAGACCAGATTCACTTTCTAAAACTAGTTTGCAAGGACCAGTTGGGATGCAAGAAAAAGAGGAGCGCAGAGAAAAGTGTGGATTGACAATTTAAAATCTGGACAGGATTAAGATTCTCCACACTCAAAAAACTGATAACAGAGAGACATGGCGAAATGTTTGTGTTGATGTTTCCATAGTGACACCTCTTCACCCTGAAGAGTTATGGATTTGATGATGATGAAACATCTAATAAAAGCCTGTAAACATTTTTATGTGTCAATGTTAGCCATTCTTAACCACACAGTTCATATGACTGCATAGCTTCATGGCTGAGAACACGTACCATTTGTCACTTTGACGCATAGGCCTACTTTGGATTCTCCAGCCAATGAAGAACATGGGACAAGTTGGATCAGCGTAGATAAATTACGTTTGTGATCCGGGCCAAGATTGTTATGCAAAAAGACTTTGGGAATAAATCTAATCAGAAATTTGATAGGGTTTTGTTTGAAATGTGTTGCACCACTTTTTATGGATAGCGGTCTTCCTTAAGTCTGATCTCTACTTCTTCTTCTTCTTCTGCGTTCATTCTCAAACTCCTACTGAATCTAGCAGGAGCATGGTCCTGCTAGATTTCCAGCAGGATGTAGTCCAGAAAATGGAAATGCGCTGTGTCGCCGTTTTATTTGCGCCAATGGCCCGACACATCCGTCTTCGGCGGATGATCTCTACTCATGACGCGGTATTTCTTTGTTTGTCACTATCGACAAAATAAGCCTTGCAGTCTAAAATGATATTTATCCCTCGAAAGTGACGTGTTTAACTTTTATCCTGATTTTCTTTAGCTTTCGACACAAAGTGACTAAAGAACTTCACGAGAAAAGTCAAATATAGAAGGGTAATTCTGATAAGCCAGCAGGTCTGTGCAGTTGACAAAAGACGTGGTTCAGTTTCGGTCTACCGTGAAATAAGATATTTCTAAAACGGGAGACTAGCTTTGTTATCAAATTTACTATTGTCTATTGTCTTTCCCCAGGTGGTTTGTTATCCACTCTTGTCGTTAAGCATAGGGTGATTGGAGCTTGAGGTTGCGTTCTAAAGCCAGATGTGTTGCCTCGGCTGTGTTATGTCCGTGTCTATTCAGGTTGTCCCTGACGTTTTCTATTCATCTTTTCCGTGGTCTTCCTCTAGCTTTGTACCCTGATTTCATTTGGTTATATGTCTGTAAGGGCAACTTTTCGTGATGCATTCTCATAATGTGGCCAAACCACTTGATCTGTTCTCTCTCTATGTAAGCTGTACAAGGTATTATACCTATTCTTTCCCTGATATCTTCATTTCGTAATATATCGAGCCTGGTGATCCCGGCGGCTTTCCTCAAGCATTTCATCTCACATGTCACAATATTTCTGTAATGTGAAGATGAGAGAGACCAGGTTTGGCTTGGTAACAGTGTTGATAGGAATACACTGTAGATAATTTTTCTTTTAACTTCCATCTCGCTCTTGGGGCGAAGAAGTAGTGGTGACAGTTGGTATGTTACTGCATTTGCCTTTTGACATCTTGTATCTATTTCTCTATCGATGCTTACATTTTCTGTAAAAATACTACCGAGATATTTGAACTTCGTTACTTGTTTTACTCCTCTATTGTCTATCTGTATGTTCAGTGGACTCGGTGTTCTGCATATTTTCATAGTTTACGTCTTTTGTGTATTGATCTTCATGTTGCATTGTGTACATGTTGCAGATAGTGAGTTAACATGCATTTGTAGTTGTTGGCATAGTAATCAAATTTACTACTAGGGGAAAAGTGGGTCAGGAAGGCCATGAATTGAGAACACGATATGTTTGCAGGGTAGGCCTAGACCCTGAGTCAATGACAATGATTGTTTTCAAAAACCGATTAAAATAGATGAGCTGATATTTTGAGTGTTTTACGGTAGAATGTTTGCTTCCAAGTACAGGAAATTAGATTTAGGGTGATACTCAGAAATTAACATAAGAAAAAAAATGTGGGGATAAAACATAGGCCTTATATATGTATATATATATATATATATATATATATATATATATATATATATATATATATATATATATATATATATATATATATATATATATATATATATATATATATATATATATATATATATATATATATATATGTGCTGGGATTTTCAAAACACTGAGTGGTACCTGTGAACATACACAAATGGGAGGGGTGTGGAATGGGGAAGGGGGGTTATGTCCACATTCAAGTT